>APFE030627925.1:3552-15172 GCA_000404065.3 Pinus taeda | reverse complement strand
ACGTAGGGTTCGACAGCTCAGGAACCGCCTGGTGGACCAAGTTAAGGTCCAATGGGACAAGTATAGTCTTGGATCAGCAACTTGGCAAAGTACAGAGGACATATGTCAAAGATACCCTAGACTATGTCAATTTTGAAGAACTTTAAACTATGTTTAGTATATATTTTACTCCACTACAATCAGAGACCCGGAAACATTTTGAATGATTATAGATAAACGTGAAATTTTGTGACATAAATATATGTTTAACTTCTGCTGGTACATGGATACCAAAACGATATATGTGGTTCATTTTATTAAATTATAGTTGTCAAAGGAAAGTTAAGACAGTTAAAGGATTTTACTTCTAATAGAAATTAAGATATTGTAAATCTGTTCTATTTTTTTTCTTGTCAAATATGATCAATGGAATAGAAATCAGGAAGTGAATACATTTTAAATGGAAGTCCAAAGACATGCATAGAAAATGGTAAAACAAACATGTTATACTGTAGTATCAAATGTGAATAATACATGAGTTATTTTGAATATGCTGATGCACATTTTCCGAATGCATGAGTGAGTGTATGATTGCAAATTCAAGCATCCAATTACTGGGATGACCACGTGCTAACAGAACCTCAGAACAATTAAAGCTCCAAGTGATTCTATGATAGGGTGATTCTAGTGGGAGGGGTGGAGGTGTTGCCCACCGTTTATCCTCCGAACCCTGGAGTCATGGGAGGACTGTGCGAGTCACGCTCCCCTAGACGTGTGATGATGACTGCCAGATGCCTATTGGGAATCAGGTTGGTATAGCCGACGCTGTCACCTTAGAGTTTATGAATGGTTAGGTCAGTAAAACTGACGCCATGGCATAATCCAGTAGAGGACGGATAGGATGGGAGCAGAAGAGATTAGGAAGGATAGGATGATCTTAGAATAGTTTGGGTACCTGGATAGGGAAAGGCATGTCCATTAAAACCTTAAACCTAAAAAAAAAAAAAAACTCTCCAACTTCGGGACGAAGTTTTCTGAAGGGGAAGTGTATGTAACGACCCATCTTTAAATGCACATATTATGTGCCCCTATATAAAAAAATAATAATACTAAAATATAATAATAAATCAATAAAAATGATATTTATAGAATAAGATAAAGATTTAGTATTGTATCAATAATTAATTGATTAATCTAAAGTTCTAAAGTTATATTAAAAGCAAACATAAATAAACTTTATATTAGGAACAAATATAAATAAAACAAAGCATATATGAATATCATAAAGTTAAAGTGACAAACATATATGATAAAGTACATATCAATATAATCAAGTAATACAGGATATGTCATATGGTTATACTGAAACATAATAGTGTTAACACATATATGATGTTCAAACTATATAATACCTCAAATGTTATATAAACCATCGCATTTAAAAAAAACTGAACCTTAAGTAAGGCAGAAACGCCTGTACGGGAGGATGATTCACAGTTGGAGGAAGCTGTCACCGCCGGAGTAAGCGGTGGAGTCATGGGTGTACAGGGCGGCCACCTCTTAGCCCTAGCTATAAAATCACCGAGATGGGGTTGAGAATAGGGGGGGAAAAACCGAGAGTGGAGGACAGGAGAACCGAGAAATCAAGTGTTCAAACCAGAGGAATAAGATTGACCATTGGAAGAGCTTTACATCGATCTGAGGTTCTGGGCACGGGAGCAGTGAGCTTCGGTGAGAAGCTTACTGGATTGGCTGGGAGGAATTGGTTTCTCGGTAATTGGATCAGAATAACCACGGCGTCATCAACTACATCGGAGCAGGCAGCAGTTCAGGTAGGTGTTCGAAATCCCTTACGGTTACTGTATTTCTGTTCTGTTTATCACCTTATTTCAGTTCTGGTTATTACAGTAAGATCTAAAACTTTTGAGGGTCCGTCAGCATCATTTTTTGCAAGGATTATGTCCAGTTTTTGCAGTCCAAAGTTTTAAATAAATTTTCAGATTTGGGAAATTTAGCAAGGGTTTCATTAAGCAATCTGAAGCAGAAGGATTTAAAAATTTTATTAAGATTTCTGAAAAGTTTTGAGGGGTTTCTGGACCACTTGTCTACTACTGCCTAGGGTTTTCATTTTTTGTTGCAGGAAAATTTCAATTTTTTTTTTTAAACCCTTGTTGTTCTTGCTACCCATCATCTCTTTCTCCTGGCCCGTGGCTATCCCCTCGTCTCATTGCAGCCAGAACAACCCTCTCCACGCAACTTCATTCCCCATCGTGTCATTTCCCATCATGGCTCCCTAATGTTGCCTGCCTTCCTCACGTTTTACTCCAGCCATCTAACATCCCGCTATCCAGATCCACACATAGTCATTAACGTTGCCCAGCAATCTCATCCAAACACTGGCCATCCTCTCCGACCTCCCATTGCCACCCCTGACTGCAAGCCTTCAACTGCTTCATCCAAGACATCAGACCTACCCAAACCCACCTCACTGCCTATTCGCAGACAGCTCCCTAGGCCTCTTATCTATGTCTATCCCTAACCCTCTCCACGCCATCCATCCTATGTTGTCGCAGCTCCCATCTCCTTCCCATAGCTCCATCCACCTACGAAACTTTCGAGCCTACTCCATCTCACTGCCTCTGCGAGCCTCCTCTACTACATCCCTTCTTTCCGCTGCCCATCGCTCAAACGTTGAGCTCCCTCAACCCTCATACCTATCTGCAATCCTCTTCTGCTAACCGCTTGCTGTCCCATCCATCAGCTACCTACGTGTAAAACCCTTGTCGCCGTCGAATTTCGCAATCCTGCACACAACAAAGCAACATTTCGATGTCTTTTTTTTTATATTGTATAGTCATATGATCAAAATTAGTTTCCTTACAGTGTTACCGTTTGTGTATAGTTAGAGTTAGGGTTAGGTTGGGTTTAGATAGATTTTGATTTTGGCTTGTATGGTCAGTTTACTCAGATCATTCGATTTTGTTTTATTTTGTGTATATATTTAGGTTAGCCACATTCCCTTCTTTTTATTTATTTCACTCATATATTCGTTAGCTCTCATTTTTATTTAGTTAGGGTTAGCATATGATTTTTTCTCTTTTAGTCTCATTCGATTTACTTTTCTTTTTTCATTTAAAAATGAAAATCTAGAAGAAAAAAAAAACAAACAAACAAAACAAAAAACAAAAAAACTTTGAAGTCATAAAAACCAGTGTTGTGAAAATCGCGATTTTTTCACCTTGCCGATCAAATCACGATTTTTATACGAAAAAAATCGCCTAAATTTTTTTTTGCTGATTTTTACTGAAAAAAATCACGATTTTTACCAAAAAATCGCGATTTTCTCTTAAAAAATCGTGGGGGCTGGGGGCAGCACGATTTTATAAAATTTTAACTTTAGATATTAAAACAATTGAAAAAAAATGGAAAAAAAATGAATATTTTTGTACCAAACGATTTTTTCCCGATTTTTCCGATTTGTTCCCCGCGCTGATTTAATCCCGATCGCGATTTTCACAACATTGATAAAAACATTTGAAAATCTTTAAAAATTAGAAATTTAAAAAAAATTATAATAAAAATCTAAAAGACTCTAAAATCTTAAACATTTAAAAAATTAAAAAATTAAATAAAATCCTTAAAACTTAAAAATCCCCTTAGATTATTTTATTCAAAGTCACAAAATATTTTGAGATTTTCTTAATCTTTTAGAAATGTTTAATGTTTTCAATTTTTTCTAAGGGGATTTGCGCTTTTACATTTAATATTTTAATGTGACCTATGGCCCATTAAAATCTTAAAATTTTTAACCCTTTGATTCATTTTTTCGTCACATTAAAAGATTTTGATTTCTTCATTCAACTAATTGCCTAAGGAATAATTAAAATTCTAATTTAAAGTTCCTTGGTGTTACTTGGTGATTAAATGCAATTTTCATGATTTTTCTATGGTCAAGGCACGATAAATCATATTGATTGTTCTAGATCTTGGTGATTAACGATAATAATTTTTAATCTAGAATATCTTGTGTGATGTGGTGTTCGGCATTTATATGGATTATTTATGATTGTCACTTTTCGTCGCATATTGAGAATCGTTCTGGATAACTTGTTTTATTGATGGTTAATTCAAATATCGAAGGCACTGGTCTATAATCTTTTCTATCTTGTGGTCATGTCTTATTTACGCTGGCGTTTAATCTATTAATTTGATTTAATTGTTTAGATTCATCAATTTGTCCATCATTAAAATCTCCTAGAGCCCGTGATTCACAGGCTTTCTTACTCATTTACCTTAGGGACTACCCCCCTTGACTTGCCTAGGAGAGAGTCTAAATGGAGTGAGTAAGGATTAAGAGTGACAGCCTTACTCTGAGCATTGTCACGGTGCCTAGACACTTTGTGCGACAACATTTTTGGCATTGTTGCCGAGGACATTTTATTCTCGGTGTTTCAATGACATTTCCACATCATTCATCATTTCAATCATTTCATTTTTTCCGCCATTCATTAGCTTGTCAAGCGGCCAGCTTTTCCTAACGTCATTTGATCTTTTCATCACCCTATCTTTCCTCATCTCGTTAATCGTTTCATCTACACCTTTAGCACCTGGACATTTCAGTTCGTTTCTTGTTTGGGTGGCGACTACACTTCTTCCATTTATTGTTTCTTAGACAAGAAGCCCTCCCTTATATCCAGTTGTTTGTTGCCTTTCGGATCCTAGAGTTAGATTCATGTTCAAGTGGCGACTCCACTTCTTTCATTTCTACAAGAATTTCTACTAGAAGCTCCCTTCTTGTGGATCTCTTGAATTTCTTGAGCAGAGGTCTCTCTCTATCATCCATTTGGTCCCTCATTATTCATCATGGATTATTCGTTTAGCCCGTGTCATTTTACTAATGTTCTCCATGATATTCCGGAAGTGGCCATTCATAAATTGTCTTTGTTCTCGGGTGGTGATTCAAACGCTGTTAGAAAAAATTTACGCAGGCTTACTCATATAATGCTCATATATTGTAGTTCTCCTTAGTATGATCATGAAGATGTCAAAATGTGTCTATTTGCCTATTTTTTAGAGGGTGATGCTTTGAATTGGTTTAATAATTGTCCTGAAGATTCTTTCACTTCTTTACAAGACATCATCAATGCTTTTAAAGGTAGATATGGTTATCAAGGTAGCTCGCCTTGTGCCCCTAAAATTATGCAATAGAATGACAGTGATTTTGTGAAGGATCGAGTTGTCGATGAAAGATTTCAAGACAATTCTCCATGTCAGAATGTGCCATCCACCTATACCGTTGCAAATCAAATCCATGATAGTGGAAAAGCAGGAACAAGTTATCAAATCAGTGTCGACCATGAAAGGGAAGATGATAAGAAAATTATAGAAGAACTAAAGCAGTTGGTTAAAGACATGCAATTCAGTCAAACGCAGTTGGTAAAAACTATGGAGCTTAATCAAGAAAAATTTGTAACTGATTATGTCAAAAATATGAGAACTTTATACACCCACCTGGAAAAGCGAGATAAGGAGATGGAATCCATGAAAGCTAATCATGACAGGGAAATTAATTCTATGCAAAACAAGTTATTAACTATGGATGAAGAAATGACCATCATGACATTCGATTATAATAATCAGTTGGCTACCATGCAAGCAAATCATAAGAATGAGATAAACTATATGCAAAATTGTTTCATAGGCAAGAAAGAAGAGAATGAAAAAGTAACAAAAGATGTGGAAGCTGGTCAGATATGTCTTCAGAATAAGTTATTGACCATGGAGGAAAACCATGCGAAGGAAGTCAATGCTATGAAGGTTGAACACTCTAACTAGATGGATGCCATAACAATACAGGTACAGAAATTTCAGCATCGGTCAGAGGATGAAAGAAACAAGGAGACGTCAATAGATCAGAAGCCTCCTTATCTGCTGCAACAAGCTCCATCTTATTATGAGGAGGTCATTTGCTCCATTGAAAAGTGGCTCATTGAAGGTGACTCGGATAAAACATAAATTGATAAGAATCACGTTGACGCTCACATGGTTAATCCACCAGTCATAGAAGATCAAGTTATAACTCATGACACCTGTGAGACTGATCCATCATTCTTGACAGAGTAGATGCAGAATGAAGAGAGACATGTCATGCATATCTTACATACTTCATCTGAAAGTTTTGAAACAGAATGTTCCACATCGTCAGTGATACAACCTCCCACAAAGAAAAAGTGCAAGAGAAAGAGAATGAGAAAGCGATTTGATGCATCAGATGGCCACGAGCAGCTTGATTTTAGGATAGGAAAAAGTCCTACTGTATGTAGAATTGGACATGGCACATCCGAGAAACAGCAGACAGATTTGCCTAAAAGCAGGCAAATGCTCAGTATGCACTATATTGAACACATCTGATGCCATGGACATCTTTGTATTGTATTCCTAACCTTATGCCCTGTTATTTCAGTATTTCATTTTTTAGTTAAATTTGGCTTTTCATGTTGTTAGACTAATTAATAAATGAAGAACTTATATCTTTCCTGTGCTTAACGTTATATGATGATTTTTTGGATGGACACTACTTATGTTTTGTTGTGTGTTGCGTGGATGCAGATTCTGGATTCTCACATTCATCCAGTGCAGCAACGTGTCCCCAAGTAGAGAAACATGTTGACCACTACGTGTCAACGACCCATAGCAGTACACCCCTTTTTTCACAAAAAGGATAGCGCCTAATCGATGTGTTTGTGCCGTCCAACTATCATCATCAGCCTAATTATCATGTTATAATGTAAACCCATTCTGCATATATGTGATGTAAATAATCTCAGCAGATCTGTGTCATGTATGTAATTGCCTAGGTAAACCAATTTTTCTGGTAACAATCTACATTCCGGGAGGTTTTTTGTCTCACCAATCCATTCTCGGATGGTCGGCAGACTTTTCCTTCAGCCTTACCCCAAAGCCGGAATGAATTTTGTCACCAGGATCTTAGGTGAGTCTTAGTGTTATAATTCGAGTCTGTGTAAAAGTGATTTGGGAATAATCCTAACTATTTGGTTAGGTTATTTTATTACAAGTGGCTTAGTCTACTGGATTATATTTGTGTCGCAGAAATGGGTAGTCTGTGAGGGTCTTTTTCAAATGGGTTTTCCACCTTGAAATGTAAAAAATGTAAAAAATCATGATGTAAAGTGTCTTGAGAGTTAGAAAAATAATTTATCCCCTCATAGGTCATAGGTCCTAGGTAAATTTAAATTTTCCAAAGGTAAAATTCATGGGTCCTTTAGAAAATTAAATCTTAACAGGTCCAGGGACTAAGGTTAATTGATTATTTTGCTAAATTTTATGTCTTGGGTCCTTGCGGTTAAGTCAAAGTCAAAATTTTGAGGAAATTAATGCAAAATTTTATTTTTTGAATTTACTAAAATGCATTTAAATGAAAATTTTGAAATTTCCTCAATATTTAAAATTTCGATGGTTGAGATTAAAAGAAATTTTGATCCTCATCAACGATCGAGATCACTTTGACAAGGATCACTCAAACTAGCCATTGGAGGATTTATCTTTAAATAGGAGGTCATTTGTTAGTCAGTGTCATCTGATCTTTTGATCGTGTACTAAGCGAAAAGCTCTCTCTTGTAATCTTTTTATGAGCAATAAAGAAAGACTTTGGAGTTAAACTTTGCCGGTGTTACTCTTCATGGAAATGCTGTAAAATGTATTATTTTCGTGCATAATTTATTTTTTGCCATTATGAATATCTTATGAAGAGCGATTTGAGTACAGGTATCTTGCTAAGTCATTGGGGTTTGAATGATAATTTAAGTTTTGAATATAATAGCAGGTATCTCTATTAAATCTGAATTTTATTATCATTTTCTCGCTCTATGTTGACGGCTGAATTGAGTTTTGCAGGAAAATCCTTGATTATTAGATCATCAGGCGTTCGAGGAAGTTCTCGGCTGAACCAGCCAACTCTCAATCCGTGTTTTCTGAAGAGCCCAGTTTGAATTTGATCACAGGCTTATCATAAGATTTTTTTTTTTTGGTGATGCATGAAGGGTGTTGAGCTTAGTACCTCCTCTAAAATTCAAAAAATTTAATTTCTTTTGTGCTAAATCGTTAGACCTTGCTTTTGAGAGCCTTAGATCATCAAACCAGGGAGTGGAGTCGGACTCACACTCCCTAGATCTGATAGATCTTCCATTTATGTACATAGATCTATAATTAATTTTAATTTTCTAACTTTGGTTTTCAAGGTTTTAGTGTTTTTTGGGGCATTGTGTATATCGTTTACGTGTTTTTTTTGTATTCAAGCTACAGATCTGAAGCTGAAAGCTGCGCAGAGTCCAGATCTAGGCCCTGGAGGTTAAGATCTGGAACTCTGAGGGTTCGTCAGCATCATTTTTTGCAGGGATTATGTCCAGTTTTTACAGTCTAAAGGTTTAAATAAATTTTCAGATCTAGGAAATTTAACGTAGGTTTCATTAAGCAATCTGAAGCAGAAGGATTTAAAATTTTCATTAAGATTTCTGGAAAGTTTTGAGAGGTTTCTGGACCACTTGTCTACTGCTGCTTGGGGTTTTCATTTTTTTGTTGCAGGAAAATTTCAATTTTTTTTTTTAAAACCCTCGTTGTTCTCGCTACCCATCATCTCTTTTTCCTGGCCTGTGGCTATCCCCTCTTCTCATCGCTGCCAGAACAACCCTCTCCACGCAGCTTCATTCCCCATCATGTCATTCCCCATCGTGGCTCCCTAGCATTGCCTGCCTTCCTCACGTTTTACTCTAGCCATCTAACATCCCGCTGTCCAGATACACACATAGTCATTAACGCTGCCCAACGATCTCATCCAAACGCTGACCATCCTCTCTGACCTCCCATTGCCACCCCTGACTACAAGCCTTCAGTTGCTTCGTCCAAGACAACAGACCTGCCCAAACCCACCTCGCTGCCTATCCGCAGACAACTCCCTCAACCTCTTATCTGTGTATATCCCTAACCCTCTCCACGCCATCCGTCCTACACTCCCACAGCTCCCATCTCCTTCATGCAGCTTCATCCACCTACAAAACTTTCGAGCTTGCTCCATCTCACTGCCTCTGCGTGCCTCTTCTACTCCATCCCTTCTTTCTGTTGCCCATCGCTCAAATGTTGAGCTCCCTCAACCCTCATACCTATCTGCAATCCTCTTCTGCTACCTGTTCGTTGTCCCGTCCATCAGCCACCTACGCGTAAAACCCTTGTCGTCGTCGAGTTCCGCAGACTTGCACACAACAAAGCAGCATTCCAATGTTTTTTTTTGTTATATTGTATAGTCATATGATCAAAAGTAGTTTCCTTATGGTGTTAGTGTTTGTGTATAGTTAGACTTAGGGTTAGGTTGCGTTTAGATAGATTTCAATTTTAGCTTATATGGTCAGTTTAGTCAGCTCATTCGATTTTGTTTTATTTTGTGTATATATTTAGGTTCGCTGCATTCCTTTTTTTATTTATTTCACTCACATATTCGTTAGCTCTCATTTTTTATTTAGTTAGGGTTAGCATATGATTTTTTCTCTTTTAGTTTCATTCGATTTACTTTCTTTTTTATTTCATTTAAAAATGAAAATCTAAAACAAACAAAAAAATTGAAAAGTCATAAAAACATTTAAAATCTTAAAAAAAAATTAAAATTAATAAAATAACATATATAAAAAATGTAATTTTAAAATCTTACATTTTAAAAATTAAAAATTAAAAATAAAAATCTTTTAAAACTTAAAATCATTAAAAATATTAAGTCTTAAAAAACATTAATTTTTTTTTTATAATACAAAAACATTTTAATTATTAAATTTAATAAATTTTAAAACATTAAAAATTTCTAAAAGATTAAGAAAATCTAAAAATATTTTGTGACTAAGAATAAAATAATCTAAGGGGATTTGCGCTTTTACATTTAATATTTTAATGTGGCCTATGGCCCATTAAAATCTTAAAATTTTTAACCCTTTAATTCATTTTAACTTTGATTCATTTTTCTGTCACATTAAAAGATTTTGATTTCTTCATTCAACTAATTGCCTAAGGAATAATTAAAATTCTAATTTAAAGTTCCTTGGTGATTAAATGCAATTTTCATGATTTTTCTATGGTCAAGGCGCGATAAATCATATTGATTGTTCTAGATCTTGGTCATTAACGATAATCATTTTAAATCCAGAATATCTTGTGTGATGCGGTGTTCAGCATTTATACGGATTATTTATGATTGTCACTTTTCGTCACATATTGAGAATCGTTCTGGATAACTTGTTTTATTGATGGTTAATTCAAATATCGAAGGCACTGGTCTATAATTTTTTCTATCTTGTGATCATGTTTTATTTACGCTTGCATTTAATCTATTAATCTGATTTAATTGTTTAGATTCATCAAGTTGTCCATCATTAAAATCTCCTAGAGCCTGTGATTCACGGGCTTTCTCATCCATTTACCTTAGGGACTACCCCCCTTAACTTGCCTAAGAGAGAGTCTAAATGGAGTGAGCAAGGATTAAAAGTGACAGTGCTTACTCTGAGCATTGTCGTGGTGCCTAGATACTTTGTGCAACAACAGAGCCCATTATTATATATATGATGCCTTTGCTGAAGAGTGTCTCTCTCGATGATGTACGTGTTCATATTTGAGGATATATTGGACTGCTATCAAATATCAGGTTCCATGTCTCCAAACTGTTCTCTGTGTATGAAATTTCTAAATGAGAAAGGATCACTTTATCAGCATTATTTCCAAATATCATTGTATGTAATTTTTTGGTTTTGACCTAAGAGGTATAGAATTGTCTTGAAATCTGTGGGCCTACGTTGAAACACTAAATATATCATTAGACCCTTGGACACTTACTTTAGATGCTTGTTCTTCACAGTATCCATTTATTGAAGTTAAAAATTACGAGAAACACCTACAGTAGTATACAATCAAATTGTTTGAAAGAAAAGGCACCAGTGACAATGTTAAACAAAGACTAAGGGAATTGTTCAAATTTAAAGAGTTAACTGTAAGGGAATATTACAGTGGTATTAGAGCATGACTCTAGCTAGCTGTAGGTGATATTGAGGAAAAGATTCGAGGATCGGCATTGAAGACCAAAGGTAAAATGCTCCCAAGAAAAAATAAAATTGAAGAGTATAACCAAGACTATGCAAGCATGCTAAAGCAGTTAGAAGCATGGGTAACCTCAAAAATGGAAAAATGCAGATCCAAAGGGGAGAAGGCAGCTAACGGTCAAGAAGCCATCGAAAATGTGAAAATTCCTACACTGGAATCCTATTATAGCAACTAATATTATTTCTCCTAATTGTTAATTAATTAACAATTTATCTGCTACGACAAATATTGAAATAAATACACTGCAGCCTTCACAAATAAATTTTGCAGAAAAAATAAACGTTGGAAGATGAGAAACGCTAGCACACACATAAAATATGAGACAATTATTTCTGGACAAATGTCCACAGAAAAACCCAACTTGGGAAAACTGGTGCAGCAGCTGAGGGTTTTATTATTATGCAGCAGTGAGAAATTTTGAGTACAACTGGATGCTGAAATCTGGCAATCCTGCTGTTGGAAATACTGCGCGAGAGGGGGGGGGGGGGGA
>APFE030627921.1:0-77170 GCA_000404065.3 Pinus taeda | reverse complement strand
ATTTTTATGGGCAAGCTGCAGGAGATGTCTTCAGGGCATGTGAAGCTCATATTCAGAGGGGAATGATGTAAGTGGTTTCAAGTCTTGTCACTTCTCACAAGTCCCGGAATGCGTCCTCCAAGGTGCAGGAGAGGGGTAATAGGGACGGTGACAAACGGTGACAAATTACTGTGTAACAGACATTAAATTTCTTTTGTTATTCACAGTGATACATTTCTATAATATATAGGAATGACCCTTGGTTTCATATTCCAAGTGGTCCCTTAGACTGCCTTTGGCTTTTCAGCTTCCACACCAACCCTTAGAGGATTAGGTGTCCAACAAATAGGATAATGGAGGTGAATATTGTAGCAAGGAGTTTGATAATTACTGTTCAGAGAATGGAATTCATAGAGAGAAGACAGTTCTAGGAACACCATAAGAAAATAGTGTGTAATAAAGGATGAACAAAAAAATCATGGAGCATGCAAGGTGCATGTGATCGCATGCAGGATTACCCTTACAATTTTGGGTAGATGTTGTAGATATAGTTGTTTATCTAATAAACAAAGATCCTTCAAGTTCCTTGGATGGTGGTATTCTAGATGAGACATGGATAGGTAAAAAGGCAAACTACTCATTTCTAAATACTTTTAGATGTGAAGCCTTTGTCCACATTAATAAAGAAAATAGAACAAAGATTGAGGCAAAATCAAATAAATGTACCTTTATTGGATATGGTGATAATGATTTTGGCTATTGCTTATTGGTGAGCACCAGTATTGCAGCAATAATGCTGCAACTCCTGGGCTGCCTACTTTACTCTTATCAACCCGATAGTTCATAACAAACTTGGAAGCGACGGTGTTGTATGCACAAGTACTATTTCTTACTGCAGGTTGTCACTTGGTCAGCCGACGCAAGATCACTAGGACTTGAGTGGATTCCAGAAGAAGCTCTATATGTGATGAAAGGAGAGAAAGACTACTATACAGATACTACTCTAATTGCAGAAAGGAGAAAGACTGAAATGTAAAGCAAACCAAGTAAATCCTGATTAACCAACTAATCCTACTTTTGCAGAAAGCACTACGGAACCCATGAAAAGAATTCCATTACCTACTCAAGGAAGTAAAAAACATCTAACTAAGCTATTTCTGGAAGTGAATGAGCAAAAAACTTCTTTTGGATTTTTTATGTATTTTTATGTGAATTTGACATGCATGTAATTTATTGTTTGTGAATGTGGCAGTGAATAGGTGGTGTTGGAGGGTGATTTTGGGACTTGGGAGGATGTAGGATGGTGTGGATGGGTCCTAGGAGGTCTCAGGTGGCCTTCTAGAGGCTCTCCCCACACTTGGAATTCAAAAGAAAGCCTACAGGAAAATCTACAGGAGGACACAGGAAATCTATAGGAGGAAAAACAACGTTATACAAGAGGCCTATAGGAGGAGGCCGAGAGTAGTTTTGTCTGTTTTGAGGGTGTGAGAGGGGGTGGAAAAGGTGGATGAGGGTTGGAATGAGGTGTTATGGCACCTAGGGTCTACCAAGAATCATTAGGAGAGAGAAATATGATTGGATTTGTTCAAGGAGACTTCTCAGAGAAGAACACCTGATGAAGTGGCTGACAGTGCTAAAGAAAAATCTTCTGAGGAAGAAGAAGAGGAGGAAAATGAAACTACCAGAGTTATCAAGATGTTGGCGAAATTAGGAGGAAAACCAAAGATGGAAATTCCTAGTATGAAGGGAGTCCCAATGCAGAAGAGCTAATGGATTGGATCAGTTCACTGGACAAATATTTTGACTATGAAGAGGAAGCTGACGACAAAAAGAAGGTGAAATTTGCAGTTACTAGATTGAAGGGTCATGCAAATATTTGGTGGGATGAATTAAAAACATCCAGAACAAGAAAAGGAAAGTCCAAGATCAAGCAATGGGATAAAATGCTGAGTAAAATAAAAACTAAATTTATGCCTAAAGATTATCAATTAAATCTTTTCAAACAATTGTAAAATTTAAGGCAAAAAGGAATGTTTGTTAAAGGATATACATAATAGTTTTATAGATTGAGTATTAGAGCAAGACATGTAGAGGATGACATGGAGAAGGTAGCCAGATATATCAATGGCTTAAGGTATGACATCCAAGATGAGATCAGCTTGTTGATTCTGAAGACTATTAAAGATGCCTATCAAGCAAGTTTGAAGGAAGAAGAGAAGATATTGAGAAAACAGAATTAGAGGAATAGAGGAAGAAGCTCAGTAAGAGGTAGAGGAACTACCAGACCAAGGGGACAACAACATCAACATGAAGTAGGAAGTTCAAGTAGAAGACCACCACAAAGAGGATAATTTAACAAAGGAATATTTGTGCCCAGAGGAAAAGTTTGAGGAAGAGATATTCGGTGTTATACATATGGAGAATGGGGACATGTGACGTTTGTACTGTCCTCATAATAAACCAACAAGTTATAGGAATGCGAATGTGGCTGAGGCAAAGCCAGAACCACCTCAACTTATGGAAAAGGAAGAATCCCCTGAAGTAGGAGAATCCCTATTATTGAGAAGGACCTAGCTTAAGAAAAGAAGGAGATTGAAGAACCAGCGCAGAGGAAGAATTTTTTTTAGAACTACCTGTAAATCAAAAAGTAAGTGTTGTAAAGTAATAATTGACATTGGAACCATTGACAACATTGTTTCTACAAAGATGGTGGACAAGCTCAAACTAGCAAAGACAATACACCCTACTCCTTACAAGTGTCATGGTTACAGAAAGGACATCAGATTGTTGTGACAGACCAATGCAAGGTTGAGATACAAATTGGTATGTATAAAGATGTGATATTATGTGATGTAATTCCCATGGATGTATGCCATGTATTACTAGGAATACCGTGGCAATTTGATCGAAAAGCTATTCGTGATGGGAGGAGAAACACTTATATTCTGGAGAAGGATGGAACTAAACATACATTGCTGCCATTGAAGGAAGACGCTAACAAAGGAACACCTGGAAATAGTATTATTCTGATAAGTGGAAAGGAGCTACTACAGGAGGTAGTGTAAAATGAGGAGTTGCATTTTGCTATTGTGGGAAGACCAAACGTAATTTTAACTTCCACAAACTTGGATGATTTGCCTGAAGGAGTTAAAATTTTGTTAGATGATTTCACTGATATTATTGTGGATGAGTTGCTAAATGTGTTACCACCAATCAGGAGTATCAATCATTATATTGATCTAATACTAGGAGCAAGTTTTCCAAATAAAGCAGCATACAGATTAACTCCTCAAGAGAACGCAAAAGTTGAAAGACAAGTGCAGGAGCTGATGGATAAGGGGCTAATCAGAGAAAGTCCTAGTCCATGTGTTGTGCCAACAATACTCAGTCCAAAGAAAGGAGGAGAGTGGCGTATGTGCATAGATTCTAGAGCCATCAACAAGATCACTATCAGGTATAGATTTCCTTTGCCATGCATGGATGATTTAATGGATTGTTTGAGTGGATCAAATTATTTTACTAAAATAGATTTGGAGAGTGGATATCATCAAATAAGAATTCGAGAAGGCGATGAATGGAAGACTGCATTTAAAACAAACAGTGGGTTGTATGAGTGGTTAGTGATGCCTTTTGGACTCACTAATGCACCTAGCACGTTCATGAGATTAATGAATGAAGTCTTGAAGGAATATGCAGGAAAGTTTGTTATTGTTTATCTTGATGATATTCTAGTTTTTAGTAAAAGTAAAGAAGAACATCTAGAGCAACTTAAGTTGGTTCTAATAACTCTGCAGAAAGAGAAACTACTGATAAATCTGAAGAAATGTAGTTTCATGAAGGAAGAATTAATTTACTTGGGATTTGCAGTTTCTAAAGAAGGATTGAAAATGGATCCAAAGAAAGTCCAAGTAATTTGGAACTAGCCTATTCCCAGAAATATATTTGATGTAAGGAGCTTCCATGGTCTTGCAAGTTTTTACAGAAAGTCTATCAAAGGCTTTAGTCAGATTTGTGCACCAATTCTTGAAACAATTAAGGAGATCGATCAGCCATTCAAGTGGACAGAAGCAGCAGAAAGAAATGTTAAATTGCCGAAGAGGAAAATCATAGAGGAACCAATTTTAGCTTTCCCTGATTTTGAAAAAGTATTTCAAGTTGAAACAGATGCTAGTGGAGTTGCAGTTGGCACAGTTTTGAGTCAAGAAAAAAGACCGATAGTGTACTTCAATGAGAAATTGAATGAAGTAAAGAAGAAATATTCTTCTTACAATAAAGGGTTTTATGATATTGTACAGGACTTGAAAAAATGGAGACATTATTTGCTGTCAAAAGAATTCATATTGTATTCAGACAATCATGCCTTACAGTTCATTAATAACCAGCCCAAACTGAACCAGAAACATGCCAAGTGTGGAGAATTTTTGCAAAGCTTTACTTTTGTGATAAAACACAAGAGTGGTAAGTCAAATAAATTCACTGATGCATTAAGTAGGGTAAGTTTTATTGTGCAATAATTCAAAGTGGGTGTTGTAGGACTTGAAGGAATGATTGAAATGTACAAAGATGATGCAGATTTCAAAGATATCTATACAACATTTTAGATTCCAATAGTTCATAATAGAAGTTAGTGGTTGTATTATCTCATTCAAGGAGGCTTATTGTTTAAAAACAATAAGTTGTGTATTCCCAAATGTTCTATGAGGGAAAACATAATAAAGGAGAAACATAGTGGAGGATTATCTGGTCACTTTGGACAAGACAAAACCTTCGCATAGGTAAATTTTTTTTACTATTGGCCAAAAATGCAGACTGATGTTAAGAAATTTGTTGAGAAGTGCAGGATGTATCAGCATGCTAAAGGAAGGAGCCAGAATACAGGATTGTATCAACCATTGCCAATAGCAGACCGACTGTGGGATGTAGTTAGCATGGATTTTGTTTTGGGATTACCAAAAATCCAGAGAGGGAATGATTCCATTTATGTTGTAGTAGATAGATTTTCCAAGATGGCACATTTCATTGCATGTAAGAAGACTAGTGATGCAACACATATTGCTAATCTATTTTTTTCAGAAATTGTAAGATTACATGGGTTACTTGTAAGTATTGTGTCTGATTGAGATACAAAGTTTGTAGGGCATTTCTGGAGAACTCTTTGGAAGAAACTAGGAGCTAACCTCAGTTTTAGTTCAACATACCATCCTCAAATAGATGGACAGACTGAAGTAGTAAACAGGAGTGTGGGAAACATATTGAGAAGTTTAGTGTATCAAAATCCTAAGTAGTGGGATTTAGCACTAGCTCAGGCTGAGTTTTCTTATAATGACACTCCAAACCGAAGTACTAGAATGAGTCCATTTCAGATTTTTTTTGGAATGAATCCAAGAGGTGTGTATGAGCTCAGAAATTTGGGTAAATAGAAGACAAGAAGTGCAAAAGCTAAAGAGTTTGCGGAGCATATGCAAAGAGTACAAGAAGATGTCAAAAGAAGATTACAGGAAAGCAGTAGCAAATACAAACATAGAGTGGATATGAAAAGAAGAGAAAAAGAATTCCAAGTGGGGGATTTAGTAATGGTATATTTGAGAAAAGAAAGATTTCCTACTAAGACTTGCAATAGACTAAATATGAAAAAGATAGGACCATGTAAAATTGTAAGAAAGTTTTCAGCTAATGCATATGAAATTGAATTGCCAGAAGGGATTGGAATATCGCCTATTTTGAATATCGTAGATTTGTATCCATACAAAGAGAAAGAGACAAAGATAAAGGAGGAAATTACAGAAGATGAAGTTCAAACCTTGAACTGGGAAGAACAAATGCCAAAGACAGCTAAGAAAGAAGTAGAAGCTGTTTTGGAGAAAAGAGTATCCAAAATAACCAGAGGCCAGACTTATTTTCAATATCTATTCAAATGGAAAGGAAAACCAGTGGAGGATTCTAGTTGGTTAACCACAACAGAGTTGCAGAAGTATGGAGTAAGCCCTAAAAGTATGAAGGATGATTTCTTTCTTCCCTGGGAGTCTGATGCAGGAGCATCTGGATTTAGCCAACAATGTGAGATTTTGTTCACATGTTGTGGCTAAACAAGTTGAATTTCATTGAACTGATTGGTCAAAAGTCAATTTTACTGAGAGGGTTGGATCTCTCAAGAAATGAGTTGTATTTCATTATTGTAAAAGTTAGAAATTGTCTTATTTTAGGTTCAAAGATAAGTTGTTAGCATAGGTGTGTGGTAGAGCTAGGAATTAGGGATTTACTGTTAGATTGATTAAAAATAGAGATTGAGTTGTTAAGAATAGTTAGAGTAATCTTCAATTGAACAGAGGAAGAAAAAATGTAATATAGAGAGAGACAGAGGGACAGAGAGAAAAGGGGATTGAGTGAGCGAGAGCCAAGAATTAGCGCGTGGATTTCCGTTGAAACAAAGGTCTTTTCATATGTTGTAATCGGGCCAAGGCCGAGACTATGTAACTTTTTTTATTATGAATAAATTGTTGCTATGCACGTGATTATTGATCAAGCCTATGGAAATCCTCTTTATGCTTTTGTTTTCTTCGTATTCGGGAGAGAATTGATGATTTCTTTGTTTTCATGCTTCGCAATAGAAAACACAGACTTAACGAAAAAAAACGTGAGCTTTTGTATTTTTTTTAATAGTGTTGAGCCCGATCAGATCTCAGCCGTTGATTCCCATTTGAACCAAAGGAGTGAACTATCCCTGACCGTTGGATCACCATATATAGCATCGTAAGTTTATTTAAGAGGAAGGCGGACCCAAGTCTTCAAGAGTTGCGATTAGCGACTCCTGAAATATCACATCACAATAGTGGAGTGGCGTATGGTAAAGGCCCCACCCTTGAAACCTTGCAACATGTGATCGTTGATATATCGCGTCGGAGCATTTGAGTGGGAGCGATAAGGCGTTAAGATGGGGAAAATAGCGATTGCCAATATGTGACGCGATTGGCGCAATATATCGCATCGAGACTTTTAAAAAGGGGAAACATTACATTGACGACTTGCGACTTGCGATTTAATCTAGACCGTTGGCTCATTTAGATCGCGATCTCCGGTGAATCGCGAACCTTTCTATTTATAAAGGGGAAAAGCATTGTTTTGGCATTTTTTCCAAAGGCATTTTGGTAATAAAGGAAAAGGCAGAATTGTAAAGAAAGGGTGAACACGGGGTGATTGTTGAGATTTCTGAAGCCATTGTTTCCGCCTATGTCATCATACCAAGAAGATAGTGTCTCCACATGTTTGATGCATGGATTATTGCTACCAACTTAAGATCATGTGTCGGATAATTTTGCTCGTGCTCATTCAATTTCCTTGATTCATAGCATACCACATGTCCTTCCTACTTAAGGACTCCACTAATTCCTCTCTTGCAAGCATTTATACATACCACAAATTCTTTGTCTCGATATGTAATCTTGAGAACTTTAACATTCATCAAAAACTACTTTAATTGCTCAAAAATTGCTACACATTCCTATGTCCATTCAAATTTCTTACCTTTCATTTGAAATGATGTAATAGGATAAGAAATATGTGAGAAGTTCCTGATGAACGTCTTGTATAATCTGCTAACCCCATCAAGGACCATACCTTATCCACATTAATGGGATTTTCCCACTCCATGCTAGCTCTCAGATTTTCTGGATCCACTATTATTCCTTCCTTGGAAACCACATGCCCCAAGTAATGTACCTTTGTCTGAAAGAAACTACATTTGCTAAGCTTGGGATACAACTGATGCTCTATTATAAATCTCAATATTGTTGCTAATTTTTTGTCATGCTCTTATTCATTCTTAGAATATATCAAGATGTCATCAATGAATACAATAAAAAACTTTTCCAAATAAGGATGCAACAAACTATTCGTTAAGCACATAAAGGTACTTGAAGAATTAGTTAAACCAAATGTAACTAAAAAAAACTCATAATTTCCATACATGGTCCTGAAAGTTGTCTTGTAAATCTCCTCTTCCTTGATGCATAATTGATGATATCCAAATATTAGATCAATCTTTGAAAACACTGCTACTCTCTTCAACTAATCAAACAAGTAATCAATCCTCGGCAATAGATACCTATTCTTGATGGTCACCTTGTTCAAATTCTTGCATAGCCTAAAAGTACCATCCTTCTTCTTTAAAAACAACACTGGAGAACCCCAAGGCAATACACTTGGCCTAATGTATCGCTTGTCAAGCATTTCCTTCAACTGCAACTTTAACTTTACGAACTCTAGAGTGCTAATCCTATAAGGTGATTTTGATGTTCATGCTGCCCCTGGTACCAACTCAATAGAAAATTCCACTTCTCTATGAGACAATAATTCTGAAATCTTTATTGGAAATACATCCTGTAAATCCTGCAAGATCATGTACTTTTAAATAGCCCCACATCCTCATCCTCCTTACCTTTATTGATAGAAATATGCACTACAAATAACAAACACACCCTTTTATGTGACTACGCTTTTCCTACATGGCTATCACCATTCTATTTTATGTTTCCTTCTTCTTACCATGCAAGATCCTTTGTTCTCCAATTTCATCCAAGCACTCAATCACCTTATCATAACAATCCACCTTGGTCCTATGAATATACACCTAGTCCATAGCCAACAACATACTGTATGATCCCAATGAAAGTACATTCAAATGGATGATGTAGGCATAGCATTCAACTCAAATGCACCATCTCTTACCGAATGATGAACTCTCTTATTTGTACCTATAGCCAACTGCACTAACCACTATTATGCATTCACTTCTTTATTCAAACCACACTTATCCACCAGGTAAGGGTTAATATAACTATAATTAGATCTAGGGTCAATCAAAATAGAAAGAACTTGATCACAAAGCTTACCATCCATCTCGATAATAGATGCCTAGTGATATGCCTGCTTGTTATCCAACACTGCATAGATCCGAGGAATACTCTGCCCAACATCCCCAATAGTCCGCCCTTCCTGTGCACTATAGATATGAGGCCTACCACCCTAATTCTGTAGAAAATCCCTTTTGAGATTCTCCTTGCCACATGTCCAACACTGCAACTGTCCCTTACCATCACTTCTATTCTGTTGTCATCTAGGTTGTGACCCATGTCCCTGTCCAACTATTATAGCTCCAAATATCACCCTTGGTGTTTGTGATGCTTGGTTTATGGCCTAGGGCAACCCCTCCTTCTAGACTTGGTCCAAATATTTTAAAAAACAATGTTTTACTTTTTGTACGCTACTTTTCCTTGTGATAAAAGTGTGTACACGCAGGTTAGTCAATACCCAACCCACGTATATGTGTTAAAACACTTAAAAGAATTAAATTTCCTTAATTATGGGCAGAAATCACGGGTGTTACCTGTTGATCACCTCCTAGTGCTCGTGGCCCAACTGTTCCCAACTGTTTCCCAACTAAAAAACTAATTTGGGAGAAGTATAAAAAGACTTCAATGGGAAGGCCTTAAGGAGGAGAGAAAGGATAGAATTACTATACTGAGATTATCCCCAGATCAAGTCTGAAGTATCCCTGTGCTTCAAGCACTTCCCCAAGTTCAGGAAACCCTTGTTTCCTTGAGTGTTGATATTCTTTCACTTGTTGGAGATATCATGGTATTGGTTATCGAAGGAGGCTGTTGAAGACTGAGAATGTACGGACATGGAGGACGGTTCCGCTTGGAGCCAGAAGAGGAAGACTCAGGTGAAGTCTTTCCATGTTTATTATAGTTTTCTACAATAAAAAGAAACATTGTCTTGTTCCCAAGATCGACTTTGTTTATGCATCAGATGTTATTGTTATGGTTTATGAATGAATGAATATTTTGATGTATAACTAACCATCTATTTATATGATATAAAGTTTATTTCACTATAATGCTTTATCTATATGCTGCTACGTGTATTCGAATTGGTTGATCTGTAGATTCGAAGGTCATCAGGAGTTGTAGAGGGTTTGAACCCTGAATGGAACTACCAAAACGAAGGACATCTAGGTATGCTCATCCTCGCATAGTTAGTTTATTTAAGCATGTTGCTTGAGTGTTACGTGTGTTTCTTGCTGTAGATTACTCCTGCTTTGATAGGGTTTTGACCCAAAGCCCTAGGGGACTTATTCCCTCAACAAAATTGGAGACTCCACTGGGAATAATAAATCTTGTTATATCTAGTTTGGGTTGTTCAGTGTCAATCAGGGCTCAGTTCTTAGTTTGCTTGTTGTGACTGTATTGCTTGCTCCTATAGGAACTCAGACTTCAAGTCTGCTCTTTTTCATCAGGCCTCATTTTTTTATTTTTCTTGTAAAACTTCATATATGCATCTTTGTCTATTTACAGAAGAGTACACACACTTTTTTCTGTGAACTGAAACTGCGTATACGCGAATTTATTTTGGAAGAAACACATGTACATGCACCTGTGTAGGGACACAGTCGCGTATACAATTTTTTGCATGCTTTTTTCAAATCTTTCTCCCTATAAAGATTTGTTTCTTGGTCTGTATGGTTTCTGAGTGGTTAGTTTCTGTCTTCAGAATTTAATTATGTAGTGAGCTTACTGTTGCAAATTCTCTCCTACTTTGAAAAGTTGTGGCCTCGGTTTGCATTAGAGTGAGTTTTATGATTTGTGTTTGAAAATACAAGGCTTCTTATAGAGGTTCTTGATTGTTCTTGTCTTCCGGAATAGAATATTGTTCATAATATTTGTGTCAAACTTCATTATTAGTCTACTTGCTTTTCTTCCATTGTTTTTGTGGCCATACACCTTCTTCTTTCTTTTTGAAAGTTTCTTGTTGATGAATTTGAAAGTTTTTCTTTCCTAATTTCTTGATCAGTTTCTCAAAACTATTTTTGCGGCTTTTGGATTGTTTAGTGCAAGTCGAAACACTTTTTTGTTCAAGTTTTCATTCGTGTTGAATTGGTAACTTACAAAGTTCCCTTGTGCTTTGCTTTCAGTCTTTAAGTCTTTGATGGCATTTTGGGTGCTTTTGAAAAGTCATTGCTTTTTGAAAAAGAAAAGTTCTTCAAAAACATTGTTTTTGCTTTCTTTTGCCGAATTTGATTTTGTGAAAGTGAATTGTGATTTTTTGATATTTGCCTTGCTTATTCACAGGAAAATTTGTATTTGAAACTTGCATTCTCTTCAAACATTTAAGTTGGCTTATTAAAAAGTTTTAAACATTTTCTTTCATCTCTTTTAGAGTAATCTAGAATTTTGCATTATCATGTACACCTTGCATTAGGGTAGTTTTGCATTATTAAAGCATCAATAGTTTTTTAGTTTTTATGAGTGTGAAATTTGCTACAAGAAAAGAAAAGTAAAAAGTTTTTGCTTTATAGAAGTTTCTTAGAACCCAAGTAGAAGTTGTTTTTCATCGAAGAACAAACAAGTGCATTGCATATAAGTTAGTGTTTCATTAATTTATTTTGTGTCATAACACATCATCAGTTTCGTTTCCATATTGTCCCTTGACTTAAAAGAAAAACCACTTAAAATCAAGTGCTTATTAAAATAAACTAGAACTTTTTATATTGTCAATCATATACGCCAACAAGTTTTAGGTTATTTAGGGCCTTGGATTAGGTGAGAGGAGACTAAACTCTCCAAGGCCATTCTAAATTGTAAAACATAGATGTTTGAATAAAGAGTGAAATCCAATAGCATTAGGGAGATTGGGAAAGCTTCGTGACTGGGAGTTAAGCATGAGGATTTGTGAAGATAAGGATGAGAGATACCCCCTCTCTTACTTGTCGGATCTTACCTCATGACTGTTCCGCCCAGCTTTTGATACGAGTTCGTATCTTTAGTTGCCTATCCTAGGGATCTAAATAAGTGGTTGTGGAGGGGAATCTCGTGGCACCAGAGTTTGACGTTGCATCACATTCAAAAGTACTTCTAGAGGGCACCCTTGTGAAGCTTGGGGGCTTGCATTGACAAAGGTTGTTGTCTGGAGGTTAGCGTAACTACCTCTGATACCTTCGCTAGTAGGCTTGGGCATAATCACCCCAATTTATTTTTGGAAGGCCCTTATTATTTAACTTTCTTGTATTTTGGTGTCCGGTCCTATTCACTCGGAGCGGAAATACTTGGAAGTTGTTTGATTTCTGAATTCTTTAGGGACATTTTTAGTGTGTGTTCTATGATCCTAGTCGGCCTAACTTTCAATTTTCTTGAGTCTTTAAGTAGATCTTATAAAATAATTCAAAGTGGTTGACCAACCACCTCGGCGGTCCCGTAAACTTCGTGGGATTTCACCTGCGAGTCTAGAGCCTTCTCCTAGAAGGCGTAGGAGAAATTCTATCAGTGGCAGCAAGCGCATCGGAGATTGATCCTCTAGTCAGGGGAATTAGTTCACAATATAGACCTGGTACTACTACAGAGCTAGAGAGGAACACACCAGTTCTTTCTCAAGTGTTCTTCCAGTCGGAAGATAGTATTGAAGTGGAAGACCTTTCAGAGTCGGTTGCAGCTTCGAATTCTCCTCTGCCTCCCAATTATCCAGACGTATTGTTATAAGTTGGAACTCTGATGCACAGGCCTTCAAGCATGGGTCCACAAACATCTATCCCTTCGATAACCACTACTGGAAGCATGGCATCCACCATGAGTGATGCAAGTATGCAAACTTCCATGTCAGTGCAAGGGGGAGGAACTATTTCCATCCCCTCTACATCCTTATTTGGGTCTACTACTAGCACATCCTTATTTGGGTCTACTTCCATTCCGTCGACAAGTGGAAGTTCCCCAGCCAGTGCATCCAATTTTGGATTCTTCCCTTTTGGAATGCCCTCTCAAGGTATTCCTTCAATTCCATTAAGTGTGCCATTAACTGCCTCCACATCCATGATGAGTCAATCAACCTCTTTTTAGTGTTGCCGATTTGGAAGTGGTCATATACCACATTCCAATTTGATAGTGGGGTCTATGCCTTTTCCTTTCATAGGTCAAGGTAGTAATCCCTTCCAGAGTTGGACAAACCCTACGGTTAGAGGGATAGGAATTGGGAATCAATTTTTTGGCCAACAAGGGAGTGTGTCGTATTCCTTAGTGAATTCATTTCAAAGTTTTCCACCCTTAGCTAATGCTTGGAACCCTTACCAGGGGCTGTCAGCTCCTTACAATAATTCATTAGGGGGAAACTTTGCTGGTTACGGAGGTTTTTCGGCTGGAGTTGGTCAAACTCCGAGTTTTGCTGGACCACACGGGTCACCTTTTGGTTGAGTAGGTTCTACCAGTTACTTTGGGCAACTTGGTGCCTTTCAAAATCTAGGTCATTCTTTTAAGACTTTTGGGAACTCCGCCCAATCTGGGTGGAATCCCCAAGGTCCTCCATGACTTCCGTTTCTATCCACACTCAATCTGCCAGACTTGACTAAGTTAACGAATGATCCAATTAGATACAATCCATCCTGGCCTCCAGTCCCAACCAAACTTTCGTCGGATATCCCAAATTCGAAGGGAAAAATGGTGAAGACCCAGGTGACCATGTAACCACATTCCATTTATGGTGTTCATCTAACTCCCTGATCGATGATTCGATCAGGTTGAGATTATTTTAGCGTACATTAACTGGGAATGCGGCTAAGTGATATGTAGAGTTACCAGGGGGCACCTTTACGTCTTTCGCCGATTTGGCTAACATTTTCTTAAACCATTTTCAGTTACCTATCTGTTACAAAGCCATAACCAAACTTCTGGCCAATTTTCATCAGGACACAACTACTCACATTTCTGATCATATCTAGGAATGGAGACAGAGAAAAAGGTTCATCAAAGCTAAAATTCCTCATGAATTATGTCTCGAATGGTTTTTAAAATCATTACAACCTAATATCTCCAAGGATATTTCTATGTTCGAGGTTTATTCAAAAGAGTAGGCTATCTTTTGCGCCCAGCAGTTAGAACTGATATACTCTCAGTTTGGGAATCTTCAGAAAATCTTGCCTGATGCTCCTATATCCGCTGTTGATATAGCCAAACCAAAGCCAATCCCTCATGATGATGGTATTGTTGGATCGATTGATGCAAATGCAGTGAACCTTTTGATCCAATTGCAACAGTTGTCTCTACAAGCTGCTTGTTCCAATCAGGCTTCACCGTCTATTCCTTCACCTTCCCAACCTTCTTCCGTAAATGTTGTTCAGGCTTCTCCCCAAAGGAAATCCAAATTCTGATGGGAAGAAGAAGAGATGAGGTAAAAAGAAGAATCAAGATGGGAAGGGTAATGTGAACAAGCCTGACAATGGTGTTGGGGAGGGTGGAAAAGAGTCTAAGAAGAAAGTTAAAATTCCATGCAAGTTATGCAGTGGAGTCCATTTGATTCATCTCTACCCGAAAATTCAAGATGGTCAGCACTTGTTAGTGTAGCAAGGGTCTTCTAGCTCCCAAGTTTTATTAACTAACCCTTTCCCCCAAGGGCAGCAGCTACTTGTTGGCACGAACTGAAATCCTGGTACCTCTGTAGGGGGAAACCAGGAGGGGGATAATTCCTCAAATGTTTTCATGATGAGTTCTAATGTCAATGTGGCTACACGGTCACGGGATTATGGTGAAGTAGAAACATTCAAGGATAAATCTATTCCCGGAACTACAGATCCACTTCATATTGAGCGACCCTCTGTCGAGTCTATACCTCGGATACCGAAAGGTTCCTCCAAGCACGCGACTATTAACCCTAATGCTAGGGCAGCCCAGAACTACTCCATTGTAGAAGATCTAGCTCAAAGTCCTTGTGAGAGGTACTCCAGTCCTGTCTTGCTCAACGAAGTTCTTTGCTTTTAGGGATCGGGGCAGTCGATCCAAACAATTCTTTAGTGCTCACTTTTGACCTGCTCAATGTCAAAAAGAGACTTCCTCCTCATATGCCTTTTCAAATAAAGTCTACTTATCAGAAAACTAATATTTTTCGAAAAGTTATAGATGAAGGAGCTTCCACATGCGTAATGTCTATGTCATGTTGGAAGACCATTGGGTCACCTTCAGCGGTTCCTTCACCCACTCTCCTAACAACATTTGACAGACATTCTCATAGGCCACACAAGATTATCCCCACCTTTCCTATATGTGTTGGAGGAAAGGTCATTAATGTCGAAGAAGAAATCGTTGGTGCCAACATAGATTACAATCTCCTCTTGGGATGGAAATGGATTTATGAAATGGATGGCATAGTTTCGACTCTGTTTCGAGTCCTTTGTTTTCCTCATGAGGGGAAAATTGTTAAGGTTGATCAATTGGATTATGCTCCAGTTGACCTTCGTGCAACTTCAGATTCTACTATTCCGTTGGTGGATAACCCCCATCAACCTACCGAGAATCTAGCAGTTGGGATGTATTCTTCATTGATGGCTACATTTGATCTTCCCACTCCTATAGCTAGAATCAATGCCATTTTGTCCTCCAAAGAGTCTTCACGGGAAGAGTTCTTGCGGACTTGTTATTTTTCAGACCCTTGGACCTTGCCTTCGCCTACAACCACATTAGATGAAGGAAAAGTGGGTGGAATGGCATTCCCTATGTCTGCAGTAGAGCTTAGATATCAGTCTATTGTTAACTCTGCAGATGACCATCCTACTCCTTTTTTAGAAGAAGAGTTAGATGGTGATGTGGCCCCAACTTGGACCCTTGACTCTACTTTTGCTATGGATTGCTTAGATACGGTTTTACCATCTAAGGAATCAATCTTAGAAGCAATGCCAGGTGTAGATCGACCTTGGGAAGATTTACACATTCGTTCATATTTTGTTCCCCCATTGCAGGAAGTCGAATCTAGGTTCTCCAATTTGCTTACTAGCTATGTTTGTATGGTTTCAAGCCCTTTGGCTCCAGCACACATTCGTGCCGAAGGTAATATGTCAGTCATTTCAAAAACTATACCGATAAGAATCTCTAGGAACCATAATGTGATAGAAAATGTCTTCATCGGAGCAAGTTATTCCCCTGAAGAGACTGAAATTTACACCAACCTCCTTAAAGAGTTTCAAGATGTATTCACTTGGTCTTATGAAGAAATGCCTGGTATTGATCCATTCATCATTCAGCATGAGATCAAGACGTATGAAAACGCTAAGCCGATTCATCAAAAGATTCGGCCTATCAATCCTAGGAAAGCAACAACTATTAAAGCTGAAGTAGGAAAGCTGCTCAAGGCGGGTTTTATATACCTCGTTCCTCTAACGGATTGGGTTTCTAATCTAGTCCCGGTTGATAAAAAACAAGGAACGATCCACATGTGCATTGACTTTAGGGATTTGAACAAAGCTTGTCTGAAAGATAATTACCCCACACTATTTATTGATCAGATAGTTGATGAATGTCTGGGTAATGAGATTTTCTCCTTCATGGATGGATTCTCTGGTTATAATCAAATATCAATCTGTGCAGAATACCAGCATAAGACAACTTTCATTTGTCCTTGGGGTACCCTTGCGTACAAAAAGATGCCTTTTGGTCTTAAAAATGCTGGAGCCACATTTTAGTGGGCCATGCCTTACGCTTTCCACGACATCAAGCATGTCATCGAAGCATACTTGGATGATTTAGCTCCTTGTTCTCGAAAGAGAATTGATCATCCTAGTCACCTTCGGTTAGTTTTTGAGAGATGTCGATTTTACAAGATCTGGTTGAATTCAAATAAGTGCATTTTTGCGATTACATCTAGTCTGTTATTAGGGTTCAATGTATCAACTGAAGGGATTTGAGTTGATCACTTCAAGGTTGAGGCAATAATTCAGTTGCCTCCCCCATCTTCCATCCAACAACTTCAAAGTCTTAAGTGAAAGGAAAATTTCTTGAGACGGTTTATAACAAATTATGCTGAGATAACTAAAGGATTTATGCATTTGCTGAGGAAAGGAGTTCCATTTTTATGGGACGACTTTGCACAATGATATTTTGATGCCTTGAAGCAGGCATTGATCTCTGCCCCGCTTTTGAGTCCATCGGATTATGGTAGAGATTTCCTTTTATATCTTGCAGTCGCAGAATCAACCATAGGTATGGTTCTGGTTCAGGGAGATGATTCTCTCATGAAGCATGTGATTTACTACTTGAGTCAAGGCTTGGTAGGCCCTAAAATACACTATTCTCTGGTTGAGAAATTGACCTTGGCAGCCGTCCATGCTGTCCAGCGGCTTCGCCATTATATTCTGCTACGCAAAACATTTGTCTTAGCGGCGGTCAATCCTTTCCAATTTGTCCTCAATAGGGGAGTGATTGGGGGCAAATGCAATTGATGGATTGTTATTTTACAAGAATTCAATCTCGAGTTCTTGTTAGCCAAATCTAAGAAATCATTGGTTTTTGTAGAATTAATTTCCAAGCTGCCTTGTGAAGACGACATTGTTTATGAGGAAAGTTTCCCAGATGAACATCTATTCCTCATCTCTTCACAATATCCCTGGTATGGAGATATCCTCATCTATCTCTAGAATTCAAAGTTCCCTCTTGCTTCCTCCAAGGATGAACATCGAAAATTACGTTACCTGGCCAAGAGCTATGTCATCATTGGTGATACATTATATCACTGAGGGGTTGATTCAATCCTTAGGCATTGTTTGACCTTAGAGGAAGCAGAGTCTCTGCTTAATGATTGCCACAATGGAGCTTGTGGTGGTCATCTATTTGGGCTTGCAATAGCCCAAAAAATCTTGCGTGCTGGCTAATTTTGGCCTTTGATTTTCAAAGATTGTATTGAAGCAGGCAAACGTTGCCACCCTTGTCAAGTCTATACTCAGAAGATGCGCGTGCAACCAGCTCCTCTTTTCTTTGTTATCACTGTCAGTCCTTTTACAAAGCGGGGTATTGACTTTACTAATTGTAATCCGCCTTCAATGGCGAATCACAAGTACATTATAGTGGTCGTAGGCTACTTTACGAATTGGGCTGAGGCCATGCCCACTTATAAAAATGATAGTGAAACAACGACATTGTTCCTCTTCAATCAGATTATTTCTCGTTTTAGTATCCTGAGAGAGATTGTCACTAAGCATGGTAGTCACTTCCAGAACCAACTGATGTCTGAATTGGCTCTTAAGTTGGGATTCTGGTAGGAGCATTCTTCTTCGTATTATTCTCAAGCCAATGGGCAAGTTGAAGCCGTGAATAAGTCCCTCAAGATGATCTTGCAAAGGACAATTGACAAAAATCGTTCCAAATGGCATCTCATGTTGTATCCGACTCTCTGGGCGTACCAAACATCGGTAAAGACTTCCATCGGTTTTACACCTTTTCAGTTAGTTTATGGGATGGAATCTTTTTTTCCTATTGAGTGCAAAATTCCATCCCTTAAGCTGGCTATTGAGCTCCTTCCGGAGACCTCTAGTCTCAAAGAGCACCTCCTCCATTGGTACATCTCGATGAGCAGTGTTGAGATGCCACCATAATCAATGAGGCTCATAAGAAAAGGGTTAAAACTCAGTACGATAAAGTTGCCCATCCTCGAGTCTTTTCTGAAGGCAACCTTGTCTTGGTCTATGACCAAGATAAAGATGCCTTGGGGGTAGGCAAATTCAAGTCTATGTGGTATGGTCCCTTTATAGTGAAACGAGTTTTAGGAAAAGAGGCTTATGAATTAGTTGATTTTGAAGGGAACAAGTTGGTGGAGCCCCGAAATGGGCTCTACCTCAAGAAGTACTTTGCTTAGGTTATGCCTAAGAAAATGGCTTCTTTGTATATTTTGTATTTTTGTACATATTTTATCGGGAGTTTTTGTGATATAGACACTTTTTTAATCTGCTTTGGTAGGTGTTGATGGATGACTTGGTTTATTTCAGATTTGCCGGTGGTGCTAGTCGGCACACTCGAAATCTCGCTTTCGCAATTTGGGTGATTTATTATCCAACTGGTTAGTTGATGGTGTCAAGGGGAGTATGTATTGGTTCAGCCTCAAATAATACTACCAAATATACTGCTGTCATTAATTTACTATCCGAAGCTATTTCTTATGGAATTGATTCGTTGGTAGTGTATCTTGACTCACAACTCGTAGTGTCACAATTGAGCAACATTGATCGGGTTTAGGATCCTTATTCATATCGCCAATTCTTAATAGTGAGGGTGTTGCAAAGGTCATTTGTTTTTATTAATTATTTGCACATTCCACGATCTGAAAATTTATTAGCAGATTCTATCACTAATCAAGCATTAGATTGGCATATCATTCATTCATCAAGATAAAAACAAACATCAAAAATCTGGAACTATATATATATATATATATATATAGATAGATATAGATATATATATATAGATATAGATATATATATATCATAAAACCTCTCGTGTGTACATAAAGTGTTTCAAAAATAATATACAAAATCGGGACTAAATGCCCATAATCATGTCCAGTCTATCTATGATCCAACTCAGGATGAGCAGCTAAGAAGGTGACCACTGCATTGGCCACACGCTGAAGAATGCGAACCTAGTTTCGTGGTACTCCTACCACGTGGCGTTGCATCTCCTAAGGTAGGTCTTCTATGGCCACCACAGGTACTTGGTGACTCAACCTCACCAAGTTTCTTTGGACTGCATATAATACCCTCTTTGTCTCAGCAGCTGTGTCTTTGGCACCTCTTCCACGATGCCTGTGCCGCAGAAATCCGTATGGTCATATCAGATCCACATCTAGAACATGAACATTATATTAGTATTTTAATCCCATCAAAAATATTTCTAAGTTCATTCTTATATTTAAAAAACACATAAAAATCTCAAAATTGATAAAAACTTAAAAAATGGTTCCCTATCTCTCCCCATGTGGCGTTTGATGGTAGCACCAAATCCGAATCTCCTCTAAAATCCATGCCAACATAGGGATAGTCGTCCACAATGATGATTTGTTATTCCCACCAGGAGAAGAACTCATCATCGAAAGCAATCCTCAGCACATCTCTGCCTCTAAGGCATTTCATCAGGTCGGCCCACCTACCCATCCGAGGATCTCGGGGGCTACTGATAGAAACTGATTCTCTAGGGCGTAACCTAAGAACCTTCTCGAAGAAGGAGCATAAAATGGTCCCATATCCGAAATTTTTGGTCTGTCCTTTTTGAATGGAGGACAATTGGCTCTTCATATTGGTAAGAAGAGGTGTACACCAATCAAAAACAGTGGTGAGACACTCCATGGTGAAGCTCATGGATACCCGTGACACTTGGTGCAATAAGGCTGATCCATTTATCCTAGCTATGGTGAACAGTAAGATCCTCAGGGACAAGCTCTCCACATTTTTATTGGAATCTGGCTTCCAATTTTCTCTGGATGCCCAGGATAGTATATATGTACATAGTCTTCCACTGAAAGACTACCTCGTGTCCGGCCAGTCGAATGTACAACTTCTCCTCTTCGGGAGAGACCATTGATAAATTAAATATCCTCTACCTCTATCCTCAAAGGCATTTTTTCAATCATAAATGCATAATATTCGATACTCCAATAGTGGATTAACATTTCAAGCAAGTGGGTGTTGGCCTTCATATTGGGCATTTTGAAAATTTTCAATAAGCCACATCCCCTCAATGCATCTAAGGCTTGCTGATCATTCACAACTTCATTATCAATGGTAGTATGCTCCCTCTCTCTCCATGTTATTGTCATCCTGAAAGAAAATTAAGTTTAAATGTTAGTTTTTTGTGTTTAAATTTCAAACTGCGTATATGTGGGTCCCTTTCATACACAGTCGCATGTAGGGCCTGCGTGTACGTGGGTTTACCATGTCTTCTGCAAACTCAAACTTGCAATCCCTTAGCTTCTACAACTTGACACGCCCTCAGACCCGTGGAAGGAACATCCCTTTGAGTGTCCTTGACTAGCTTCACCTCCCTGCATTGAGCATAGGATTGTTCCCATCCTAGGAACTAGATCATCTGTTTCACTAACACTTGTTCTTTCCACTGTACTATAGCATTATTTTATTCTTTTTCTAGCTTAAAGAAAAAGACAAAAAAATTATATATTCCAAAAAGAGCAGGAACGTGACAACATTTCCATATATTGTTGGCAGCTAGAGTCAGTTATGTCGCTCTTGAACAAAGCACTCAAAGAAAGTATCTCCTCCATTTGGGCGGGATTTAGTTTGAATTAGGTACAACTTAACCTTATTATTGAGTCAATTGTCCTCCGATTGGTTATCTCTTCCAATCATATGGAGACTTTGTTCATGCATCCTGCATGACGAACTTATACAGAGTTATCTTATGCTACCACATAGTCATCATTGAGTCGTGCTTTTTTTCAAGGGAAGTAAGCTTGAGTCGGCCTCTCTGCGGTGTCCCTTGACCTATTTTTCAGTCGGCCATCCCTGTTTGCCAGTGTCTTGTTTGTTATCACATCAATTATATGGGCCCTTTCCTTGTGCTGATTTGAGAAGGTCTCTATTGACTTCTTGTTGGCAGGTCTTGTCCTTATCGACGACGACATATTTCTCTGAGGGCAGGCCTAGAGCTGCACCCTGGCCCTATTTTCATTATTGATAGGTCACCTTGTGCTCAACATCGATCAATATGATGGGTCTTTGACTGTGTGGTTTCCCTTGTGTTCGACATCAGATTTCATTATCATACATTGTGATTCGTGCAGTGCCTTGGTTTCCATTTGACCCTATTGGTGGATACCTCACCTCTGTGTCATCTTTCATTATTTGTTGGTTTAGAGGGTTTCTATCGTACGCTAGCTACATCTTGTGTGCGTCGAAAACGTGCTTTGGTCGGGTTACTACATCTTTCTCGTCCGATTCCTTCCACATTATTGGCCTACGGGTTACACTCGTGCTAGGTTAATGAAGGATGCCTTAATGCCTTCCTTCTAGCGGATCATTTCCTATCGACTACGACTCATTGATTTGGGGCAAAGATCTAGAGTCCATTTGGTAGTAACTTGGGGTTTGCAGTCATCAGTGGCAGATCCTTCGCTATCGATGGTGGGAAACCATCATTGTCCCCTGATTGATAGATCTTCCAGGTGTTCAACTTCAGCTCATTTATTCGCACTTATTAGATTGTACTGGATACCTTGACTCTCATTATCATTATCGATGAGTAGTCTCGCGTTTGTTAATGATATACATCAATGACCGGTAATCAAACGATTTCTCACATGGTCGACTTCAGATCATTTATTCCCATTTTGCGTAAATGTACCACGGCGGTTGGTGAAGACCTCAGGTGGTATCAACATTCTTTGGTTCACTTATCCGTTGCTCCTGTTGCTGCTAGTTGACACCATTCCACCTTATATGTTGCATTCCTTCATAGCGACATCTTATATGCTAGCATCCGAGTTGCAATGTACTATCATCTTATTCCATCATGTTCATTTGGTACTACTCGGATCAGTTTTTGACATCAGTGATCAACTTCATCTTCCAGCTTCATTGATCATCTTCTTATATGTGATATTTAGACATGTACTTATTTGATCACGATCAGATGATCCATTATGTACTTTTAGTCCTTTATACTTGTATATATAGTGGATTCACTTGTACTTGATATGCATAAATGCTTTACTTTCTCTGAGCATGGGTATGCCCACCTCAGATAGTTGTTTCTTTCTGATCTTTCTTTTGATGGCTTGGCAGGCTGAAATTTGGTGAAGTCCTTCTCAATTTTGACAGGTTTCCTCTCCATATACTTAATACATTTCGGCCATCATGTACCCCTTCTAACCTCATATATTAGGGGGCATCTGTTATAGCTCCAAATATCATCTTTGGTGTTTGTGATGCTTGGTTTATGGCCTAGGGCAACCCCTCCTTCCAGACTTGGTTCAAATATTTTAAAAAACAATGTTTTACTTCATGTACGGTACTTTGCCCTATGATAAAAGCATGTACACGTGGGTTAGTCAATACCCAACCCACGTATATGTGTTAAAACACTTAAAAAAAAAAAAATTCCTTAATTATGGGTGGAGATCATGGGTTTTACCTATTGATTACCTCTTAGTGCCCGTGGCCCAACTATTTCCCACCTAAAAAACTAATTTGGTAGAAGTATAAAAAGACTTCAATGGGAAGGCCTTAAGGCGGAGAGAAAGGATAGAATTACTATACTAAGATTATCCCCTGATCATGTCTGAAGTATCCCTGTGCTTCAAGCACTTTCCCAAGTTCAGGAAACCCTTGCTTCCTTAAGCGTTGATATTCTTTCACTTGTTGGAGATATCATGGTATTGGTTATGGAAGGAGGTTGTTGAAGACTGGGAATGGATAGACTTGGAGGATGGTTCCACTTGGAGCTGGAAGTGGAAGACTCAGGTGAACTCTTTCCATATTTATTATAGTTTTCTGCAATAAAAAGAAACGATGTCTTGTTCCTGAGATCAACTTTGTTTATGCATAATATGTTATTGTTATGGTTTATGAATGAATGACTATTTTGAGGTATAACTAACCATCTATTTATATGATATAAAGTTGATTTCACTATAATTCTTTATCTATATGCTGCTATGTGTATTCAAATTGGTTGATCTTCAGATTTGAAGGTCATCAGGAGTTGTAGAGGGTTTGAACCCTGACTGGAACTACCCAAACGAAGGACATCCGGGTATGTTCATCCTCGCATAGTTAGATTGTTTAAGCATGTTGCCTGAGTGTTATGTGTGTTTCTTGCTATAGATTACTCCTGCTATGATAAGGTTCTGACCCAGCCCTAGGGGACTTATTCCCTCAACACCAACTACACTGAAATTATTGTAAGGTGCAACATTTTCTTTCTCACCTATTAACATTATACATGAACCTCTCTATTAAATCCTCAAGGCTATCATCTTATTTTTTAGTCATTCTAAACATTTCTTCTTTAAGATCATAATCTTTATATTTTTCTAGAAATATCACTTGCATATCATTCCATGATCTTATTAAATTAGTCCCTAAATTCATGAACCATTTAAGACCCTGTGGTGAAGTAAAATTATAAGTGCGGACACAAACAAATTCCTCTAGCCCGATAATGGGTCTAGCCACAACAAATACATTCTATCGAATATTTCCTTAGGTTAGAACCAATTAAGAGGGCCTACCTCTTATTCTTCTTATCTCGTTTGATGATGTCCTTTCTTGCTCGCTCCAGCTCTCTCACTTCCTTTTTCAAGCACATGAAACAAGTAAACAACAACTGTGATAATAGACAAATTGTAATTCAACCTATTTAACAAGTCAAGAAACCTTAAGCCATGAATATGTAAGATGAAAAATCATGTAGGAAATCAATCGATAATTGCATATATTAATATCAAAGAGAGATTACAACCATTGTCTTGACGTTGCAGTCCTCCTCTGACAAGACTAGGTTCCCACACACTTTTGCTAGCATCCCATGATGGTCTCAATCCACAATAGTTTTAACGCTCTTCCCTTTAGATTTCACTCCAAAACAAATCATAATTCTCCCTCACACAACTAGATAGCTACAACTAGTAATAGCTTGCTGTCTACTCCAAACCAAAATAGCAGTAGCACACCAACATTAACACTTCAACACTAGCTTGTGCTTGAGAAAAAAGGAGGTTTATATAGGATGAATGGATGGGAGATGGATCCTCTTCTCATGGGAGAAGGGATTATCCCTTGAGGTAGTTCCATAATTATAGGGGAAAGGAGCCCAAACTGACATCCTCAACCCCATATGACCAAACCATTTACTAGATTTCATTTATGAATCTTCTAGAGTTGGAAGATTCAACTCCTAATTTAAAAAACTTTCCATAATAGGACTGACGTGACTCTAACACAACTTAGTCACTGCGTCGGTGCTAGGGATAGTGTTAATCTTTTCACATCGATGCGAGTAAGATAAGGGACATTAGCACCAATCTTGTAAACTGGGAAAAATAGAAGTTTCAAGGGAAATCGTGCAAAGGGAATTGATCTTCTTATGAAGAGGAACACAATGGGAGTTTCTTCATGAAGGCAAAGCATGCGGGGTTCACTGTAGAAGTGCTCTAGGATTGAGCAATGGGGAGTACAGGGATAGTGATAAATGTTGTGTAATAGATGCTCCCTAAAGCGTGAAGGCCGAGCAAGAGTGAGGGATGAAATTATTTATGAATCAATGCGGGGAACCGTAGTCTACCGTTGGAAAACCTACAAGCAAGTACATATACATATACATAACTGAGAACTCTGTCAAATGTTACATGAATAATGGCATGGATGCAGCCATCAGAGAATGATCATGTAACTGGATCCAAGTATGGGCGCAACCATCCATCAAAGAGGATCATAATGAAACGAAGGTATGGTCACAACCATCCAATAATGAGAAGGACCACAGATGATAACTCATGGTTTGGTCGCAGCCAGGCATCTGAAAGATACATGCATATCATCATAACCATGTCACATCACTTCGAAACCTGGACTTTTGTGATCTGAGTCCAGGTTCTTTCGCTCGAATACAACCTGATCAAAGTACAAATCTAACATGTGAATAGATCTATTGATGTCAAACATGCTAGAAAGTCACTCGATTACCAGTCAATGATGTAAACTATTAACAAGCGCAAGAGAAACCACCAATAATGAAAATGGTCCTCAAGGTATTATGAGCACAATCCATGGAATGTGATTAGAGGAACTAAAGTCGAACACCCATGAAATCACTCGATCGAAAAGCCAATGATGTGAACTTGATGTCGAGTGTGAAGAACTTGCCATTAGGGCATGAAAGCTCTAAGGTACTGGAAGGGAGTCTCTCAGTCAACTTCTTGGATAATGAGTTGAAGTTGATGGGAAATGACAGTGTCAAAGGAGGGCCATAATGTATCCCACATCATCGACACGAGATGAAAAGATGCAAAATGATTTTGGATGATACAGAGAATCAAAGGTAAGTGTAACTGCAAAAGGACAACTCTTGAACATATTGGTGACACAACTAGAATTTTGGCAGCTTTTGGATCCATGGGATTAGTGGTCATGAAGATGTGGCAAAGATTGAATGGAAGGAAAAAATGAATGGCCCAAACCCAGGAAGGTCAATGATACAAAGGAGGATATCCCAACCCGACACAAAGAAAAAAGTGTCATGATTCAAGAGTGAGTTTCTGACACAACTGATAGATTTCCAAATTTTACCCCACCATTTCTGGCAGGTACCCCAATTATTTTTTAATCGTAAGCTTGAAGGGGATAGCATATGCTTGCACTGTAAGCTCATCCTTCGAACGAATCTAACCTAGTAAGTTTAATGAGCCCCAGGAAGGAGAAGCTCATGTTCATCATGGTGATGAATCTGATGTCGTTTAATAATTTAACGAGTCCAACAAAGGTGTAACTCGGTATCTTTTTCATGTTTAGAAAGTTTAAAAAAGACACAAAAAAGAAAACTCCACTTGGTCACTTTTAATACATTTGTGTCTCTCGAGCCCGAAAAGGTAGAAAACAATAATTAATAGAACCACTTGACCATTTCAGTCAAGGAGTACCTTTTTCATAAATAGTGCCTCCCATCCCAAAAAAGGGGTAAACTTGTATTGGGAACACGACATTTCACATCTGTTAACAAGTTTGAAATGACAAGGGCTTGGCCATATTTTCACCTTTAAAGAGTTGGAAAAGAGCTTAAAGCAGACCCCCCATTTTATCTTCTTTTCCGAGTCAAAAGGGAAAAACACTCGGCAATATATTCATATAACGAGTCGATAAAAGAGCTGAAGCGTGACTCGTCATCACCATCAAACATCCATCACCTATCACTGCACATAAAGGTAAAGTGTATTATCTAGTTCTTGAGGCAAAATAGGTCAAAATATTTACAAAAACTTGATATTTTCATGAAAAAAAGAATAAAAAAGGGAAAAGTGAATATATTTTTACCATTTACCATTTTACCTTTGTTGTGAAAACGTTTTACTCACTTTTACCGTAATTGTTTCGAAGTAGATTGCGGGAGATCCGGGAGGTCAATCAATGAGCTACCAGTTCCAGGTAATCGCTAAAGCCCCGAGCTCCATTTTCATGTCCTTTATTTATGTTTTTAACCACTTTTTTAGTTTTTTGAGGGGTTTTTTCGAAAACTTTTTCACCCTCGGTCGATGCGACTTCTGAGCACAGAATCACGCCGGTCGAGTGTGATTAACAAAGCTAGCCGCGCTGTTCGGCGCAATTGTTTTTAAAACAGGCACGTTGACAACGTGAATAGGGAAAAAACCTATTTCCTAAAAAAATCACCATTTAGACTCAAATTTTAGGGGTCAAGCATGATTGTTGACTCCAATTAATGGCTTTTGCAAGAAAGAATAGCTGAAAATGGTGGACTAGAAAGAACGGGAACATGAGGATGTTGACACTCAGGCAATGAATGAACCAAATTGCCTGGAAGATTTGAAGTCTTGCGGGCTCCTCAAATTCTTTCTCACGCCAAGGATGTGGGCCGAGCTCGAGTTGCTTCGATACCTGATTACTCTTTGGGACATTAATCGAGAGATTTTTTTCATTGGTGACCAGGAGCTAGAGTTGGAAACTTTATATATATATTTCATCACTGGACTGTCCCATAGAGGAGAACCAATGAACTTGTACAGGTCACATCTGATTGGGGTAAGCATATCTTCCTTGCTTGCTAAACACTACCCTGAGGCCCTGAAATCCAAAAGTGGGAAGATAGGGATTTCTAGTGTTTGGGATCTGACACTAAGAGTGCTTCTGCTGACTATCAACAGAGTGGCGAGGTCCCAGGTGGAGCATGAGACTAACAAGTTAAAGTTCCTTTATGCTATCGACTGTACAACTCCTACGATCTTCAACTGGGTAGAGGCCATGAAGATCAACATCAAACGTCAATCATCCAAAGCTAAGGCGAGAATTTGAAACGATTTTTCTTCGGATCTGTACTTGTGACCTTCTTCTTAGAACGGGTACCGTTGTTCCAGTATCAACTGACTGAGGTAGATCCTTCTATGCCACGCAATTCACGGATTCCCCGCTGGAGTCATTTGATGCCTGGGATCACTGGGGGTCAGCACATATCATACCGACCTGCATTCTTTTCATGGCTACTATGATAGAAGATTGTTGTGGAGGATTTGCCATAAAGTGGCACCGATTTCTATGGAGATCCAGATATTCCCTTACCAGATGGAGAGGACTTTGATGATGAAGGTAAAAACTCAAATATTTAATTTTTGAGATTTTTAATTTTTAATTGTTTTTGGTATATATGTTCTTAGAACATTTCTTTTGTTAATGAAGACGTTGGACTAGAGTGCACTGCTAGGTTGTCCCTAACAGCCAGGCGCATCCCTCTCCCTATCGATGTTGTTGCTCCTTATTAGGAAGGGAGTGACAATGAAGAGGAGATCATAAGGAATATTGAGGGGTTGACTTGTGGTATCTTGAAGTATGCTCGAGTAGGAGACATTCCCCGTCAGTAGCAGAGACACACGGTGGGAGTCTTGGATTGGATCCACCGATTGTTGAATTGTGTTGCACAAGTTGTATCATGCTACCACGATCACCATGCTGATTAGTTCTTAGGTCCAGCACTTACATTTTTTGAGGCCTGTGTGCCACGGATATATGAGGCCTACGAGTCACCGATGTTATTTTAGACACACATCTTATTTTTTGGGTTTCTGATGTATCAAACATTATCACCATATATATATATATATATATATATATCTAGATATATGTTGTATTTTCTTGTCTACTATGGTACAAATGGTTTGTTTTATCTTTTCACATGTTTTGTAAATGTCTATCCAACACATGATTAGCTAATACATCTGCTAATGTATTCATGCGTCTAGGAATGTGATGATATGTAATGTAATCAAAATTTCTATCCAATAGATGGATACGGAGATACATTCTCAATTTTTGAGGGTTTCTGATGGAATATTGCCTGTTGAGTTGAAGGATGACAAGTTGTGAATCCAGGTTGACAACCAACTCTCTGATGTCTAGAGCGATGGCTTCTGACAACAGTTCGATGACCGAACTATATTTAACAATGTTGTCAATTGTGCGACCTAGACAGATACCTTGAAGGTTAATCAACTCAGCGTTAGGGTCATAAATATCCCATGCCGCGGATGATAGGTTCTGGGTACTACGACAAGCACCATCAGTGAAACCAATGTGGGGAGTCGCAGACATCTACAAAGTAAGAAACAAATAGTAAACATGAAAGCTGTTTGAAAAACACCACACAAAAACACATTGCAAAAAAATGAATGACACACTAATGTACACAAGTAACCACACAAGATGACCTAAGCATAGTACTTCTTGAGGTAAAGCCTGTTTTGGGGCTTATTGAGAGGATTCCTTCATAATCAATAAGCTCATAGGCTCCTTTCTGTAAAATGTCTTTCACGATGTAGGGCCCATGCCACATGAGTTTGAACTTGCCTGCCCCCAACTTATCATTATATTGGTCGTATAGTAGGACCAAATCACCTGAAGAGAACGTGCGAGGGGAGACCGACTGATCGAAATGGGATTTGACCCGTTTCTTTTGTGCTTCGATGACCAAGGCGGCGAGACAACAAGTCTCGTCCAGTCATTCTAAATATAAGAGGTGTTCCTCTCGAGGTGACGTTTCAGGGAGGAGTCCAATAACTAACTTAAGTGAAGGAATATCACATTCGATCGACAATGTTGCTTCCAGACCATAGACCAGCTAGAATGGTGTGAAACCAGTGGCATCTTTGGTTGAGGTTCGGTAGGCCCACATAGATGAAAAGAGCATGAGATTCCAATTTGAATTGTGCATCCCAATAGTATGTTGAAGCATTGTGACCAAGAATTTGTTCACGACTTCAACTTGGCTGTTCGCCTGAGGGTAATATGGGGTCGAGCCATCGTGGCACAAGCCCAATGCAAATGTCAGCTCAACCATCATGTAATCTCTGAAATGGGAGCCATGGTCTATGACAATGGCTTGAGGTACGTCGAACCTGGAAATAACATTGTTGAAAAGGAATTGAGCCGCAGTCTTACCATCTGCAGAGTATGTAGGCATCACTTCAGCCTATTTGGTGAAATAATCCACAACGACAATAATATAGCCATGCCCCCTGCTCGAACGAGAGTTACATGTCATATAATTGATGCCCCATTTGGCAAAAAAACCAATGGTAAGGACAGGGTGGAGGTGAGCAGGTGGGGCACGCATCTTGCGTTGGTAAATTTGACATTTGTGGCACTTGCGAACAACAAGAATGCAGTCTTTGAAGATAGACGGCTAGAAATAACCAGCGTGAAGGATTTTTTGAGCTGTAGCATAACCAGACATATGACCACCACATGCCTCAGAGTGGTAATCATTGAGAACTCTTTCAGCTTCCTTGATCGCAAGGCATCGATGAAGAACTGAATCGACACCAACGTGGTATAAAGTATTGCCAATAATACGATAGGGTTGGGAGTGATGCTGAATCTTTCGGCAATCATCCTTGGTCAATGCGGACCGGAACATGGACATCTGGAGATACACGATGATATCACTATACCATGGATCAAGGGTGCTAATCAGAAAGAGGGTCTCATTCGGATGCTATTCATCTGCACCAGTAGGGAGAGACTTGGAGGGGAGGGAATAAATCAATTCAGCGAAAACAAGTGACTTCTTAGATTTGGTTGTAGTAAATACCAAATATAATTCATGCGGGATCATGATCCATTTAGAATATTTCCACCCCAGCAACTTACGAGTCAGGATATAGGTCATGGGGTTGAATTCAGAAATCACTATAGTCATGTGCAAAAGGATATAGTGCTGAAAGCGTTGAACATCCTAGACGAAAACCAAAGCCAACTTCTCGACATGTGCATAATGCATTTCAGAGTCGAGGAGATTCTGACTAAGATAGTAGATCACATGTTCATTTCCTTCGTCGTCGTCTTGGACTAAAACCATAACAATGGTGCTAGGGGCTGCGACTAGGTAAAGGAAGTAATCTCGATAATAGTCTGGCAGATGCAATAGAGGAGAATTTATGAGGACGGTCTTAAGATTGTCAAAAGATTTTTGGGCCACCTCATCCCATACAAAGGGTGTTCCTTGTTTTAGCAACCGGGTAAATCATGTAGCTCTTCCAACATAATTGGGTATAAAATGACGAAGAAAGTTGGCCTTTCCTTGCAGGCTCTAGAGTTGGTGCAGTGAAGATGGAGGGGATAAATTTAGAATGGCCTCGACTTTTAGCGGATCAATGATCTAGGTCCAGGTGTAATGAAGGACCCTTCCAAGACCTTTTACTTTTGTGATGTGTTAAATTGGATTTTTAAAAGAACATTAATGAATACATCTGCATGCTATAAATAATAGGAACATGTCAATCATCAGCACATGAAGACATAAGACATTGATAATGGAGTTCGTCCAGGAGGGACTACGTCTCCGGGCCTTAGTGTCAAGATGGTATAGGTTGATGCATTAAGTGCTCTCAATAGTGATGATGTACACAAGAGATGATGTCGCAATCATACAAGGAAAATGCCCTCGCGCAGGAGTGGATCTAAGAGATATTCCACTATAGGAGCTCTTAGTCAAAAGACTCCTATCAGTATGACCCAAAACTCATGCACGCTGAGGATCCCGCCAAAATGGCATAAAAGGGATCTCAAAGCAAACATGCATGGTGACACATGAGTATCCAATAAATATACAACAAATGGATCTCAAAACACAACATGGTGAATCATGACAACAAGTACATCACATAGGCGATTTCACATCACATCAAGCAAGAATCATAAAAATGAGTAAGCAACAGGATCCCACATCAAACATCAATCAAGGACCTGTGCAACACGATGCATAAAGAATAAGTACATGAACACATCATATACCTCACAACCAGGGGCCATCTAAAGAAGCAGTTGTCAAACTGCTGAAGCTGTTCGAACCATCGATCTCACGACATCAATCGCATGAAAATGACTGCTCGCACATGAATGTGAACATCTGCACTGGAACTTAGAAAAGTGACTGGAAAATGAAATGAGAGAATGACAAATCTGAATGCACCATTAGATTTTTGGCGTTGAGTAATGCAAAATTGACTGTACAAAATCCGAATTCTGAGAAGTTGAGAATCTGGGGCTCAAGGAATCTTTTAGATTCCCCCTAGATTCCTCAAAGATTTTGCTCCATGGGTGGACTGCAAATCTGCAACTCAAATGGCGAATCTGATCTCGCCGTTGCGATCCCTATGGAAAACCATGAAAAACAAGTATAAACTTGACTATATTACGACATGGAGAAAAATTAACTCGGGGAAATTTCAAGGCTCATGGTTCTGCTCATTTTTGCAGCAATCATGGTTCCACTTTCATCCTGAAAATGGCCGAAAAATTCAAAACCATGATGGAGAAATGGACAATTCCATTGTGTTCGTGGTGACAAGAGGTGTTGAATCCCTATAAAATTTGTCAAATTCTGACAAAGTGAAAATTCAGCCCTCTTGCAAAATTCATGGTTCCTGCATTAAAAATTAATTAATTTACCTTGATTTGCGTGCCCACTCCTAGTTCTTCCATCTGCCTCGAACTCTGTTCAAACGAAGGTTAAATAAGTTTTACTGGGCAGATTAATCAAGGAAACAGTTATGGTGCATTGGTAAATTTGGCAGGTTGGTTCAGAAGGGGTCGGGTGGTCAAACCTCGCCCCTCCTATTTTTCACCTTTATAATTTTAAGCCCAATGAATATATATGAATGGGGGGGGGGGTCCGTATTGGGTGACTCGCCCCCAAAATCCTGTGACATATAGCTCATTACCCTCTGGTGGTCAGTGTATTAATGGGAGTTTAGTTTTTTTTTGGGCCGCCCACTTGGGGGCCGGCCACGTGGGCTGGGTAGGTTCAACACCCGCTGGTCCCATATCATGTGATGGCGCATGTAGGTTGGTGGTTGGGGCATGGGTCGGGTCCACTGGCGGTTGCCTGTGCCCACCCCTGTAATACATGTTACATGGTATATGAGTGCGGTGGAGGTTTGGAGGGTTCAGCGGGGTGATGGCCGCTGACCCTAAAATATATAAGGTTTTTAAATATAGTTACAGGAGGAGTTAGGCCAACGGGGTTCATGGCCCGTCGGCCTTTTAATAATTTTTTTTATTATTATTATTATTTTATTTATTTATTATTTTTTTTTTATGATTTTTATGGGGTGCGACGGTGGTGGCGGGGGTCATGGCTCGCCACTAATTATATATATATATATATAGATATATCTATATATATATTGATTTAAAAATAAATAGTCATTTTAATTTTTTTTCAAAAATAAGGGATATTGGGCATTTTAACGAGGCCACAATTTTGACCGATTTTAGGAGCTAGGTTTCATGCTTCGGGGTCGGTTAAATTGTAGGACACTTAAACCTAGCCCACAACCCAACTTTGACCAAAACTTTGACTGGCTCTTTCTCCCTCATACGAGCTCAAATTGACAAACCATTCTCACCTCCATGATCAAGACAACGAGGTCTACTCTCTGGTCCTAGGTCGTCATCACTCTGAACACTTTGATTTTCAAGCGTTCATAAACCCTCTTTGTCTTGTGTGTCTCTAGAGCCACCTAGATCAATCCTCCCCACTGTGGAGCTTTTGGTCCTCCAAAAGCATGAACAATAACCTGCAACTTCTTTGTACCTTGTCTACATCACAAGCATCCTGAAAAGGTCTCACTTCCATGTCCTTCACCTTTATTCTTCGGAGTCTTAAGCGATGAGCTGACACCTACTACCTCTGCAACTTGTAGTACATTGTTTTGCAAATTACATGCTTGACTTTCATGATCAACTAATGACCCAAACGTCGCACACTTTCCATGAGTTTATAACACATACTCAGTGGTCAAGCTTACATCAAGTTAGATGCAAGACCTCAGCTACAACAACAAGGCCAACTTATAATTGTTGCCTCAACAAGTGATGAAAACACATCATCACTGCAACACATGATTTACAAAAATAAGGCAAAACATTATTGTTTTGATGAAAACATAACATCACTTTTAGAGTGTAAAATGCAACTCAAAATAAGACCAGACATCATTGTTGTTGAACAAGTGATGGAAAACACATCATCACTTTTACATTTTAAAATGCAGCAAATGATTTACAAAAGAACGACCATGAAATGACAACATGTCTAGAAACCATGATTCACTTATCAAGGAGAATACCATCCTGGGAAATGATGAAGCTGAGGAGTCATCCTGATTCTACGTAAAAAACAAATTTGTACGGTTTTAACCGAATGTTATAGTGTCTGCAGAACAGAAAAATCTGCCGAAGATGGTCTGGGTGATCTTGGTGCTTACGAGAATGAGCGGGAAGGTCATCCAAGTAAGGCTAGACAATGTTGCGAATGTCATGAAATGCATAGGACATTGCCCACTGAAGCATGGCTCCAACATTTTTGAGGCCGAAAGGGAGCTTCTTGTATGTGAACGTACCCCACGGACACATAAAAGCCATGTTTTCTTGATCGGCCGGTACGATGTTGATCTGGTTGTAACCAGAAAAATTGTCCATAAATGAAAAGATATCGCTCTCGGCACATTCATCAATGAAGGAAGTAGGATAGTTGTCTTTAGGACATGCACAATTGAGATATCGATAATCGATGCAAACACGGACCGTGCCCTGTTTTTTAGTCATTGGGACAATATTGGACACCCAGTCTTTAAGGGGGAAGGGATATGTGAACCAAGCTTTGAGAAGCTTTTCAACTTCACCATTAATAGCAACGTCCTTCCTAGGGTGCACAGGCGAAGTTGTTGGCGACCTGGTTTTACGTGCGGATACATTGGTATTTCGTGCACTACGATGCTAGGATCAATGTTGGGCATTTCTTTGTAGGACCACGCAAACACATCATGGAATTCTTGAAATAGACGAGTATATGTCTTCATGTCATCTGGAGAACAAGATACCCCAGTATGAATGTGTTCAATGATACCGGGTTTGATAGAAATGTCAATCAGCATCGTTTGGGTAATATACCTAGATTTCCTTCCGACCATACTTCATGAGTAAGAATCGGTGGTGGAAATGGGGAAGAGGACTCTTCAAAAATGTTAGACATGACTGTTGGGTGAGGTAGGAATGAGGAATGATGATGAGTATCGATCCAAGGCGGTTCCTTGAGAGACATGATGTCCATGATACCTTCATTAGCAAGGAAGGTCTCGGCTAAGGGATCAGGCGATTCCAAAGTGCCAAGCCACGTGGATTGACAATACATGTCAAGAGAGGTCTTCAACATAAAAGAATCAGAGGATACAGAGTTCAAAGCTGAAACAATTTCCATGTAATTGACTTCCGCGGGACTAAGCGACATAACCTCGCTCCAGGCATCAACAAGATCTGGTGAAGGTATGACCCAAGGATCATATTTAACCGACATCATGTTGACAAAGGCAACATGAGGAGTTGGGAGTGGAAAAATTCCCATTAAGGTAGAATATTTGAAAAGACCTGCCCCCACACTCTCATAGGGAGCACCAATGTGCTTGACATACGGAAAATTTCCATATGAGGAGGAAGAGGCAAAGAAAGACAGTTGGTTGATAGTGACAATCTTCCCTCGATGGGGAAAATGAATCACACGAAATAAAGAGGAGGTCACGACATGCATAGCATGGGTCCAACTTCGGCCGAGTAGAAGATTATAATTAAGATTGGCATCAACAATTTCTACTTTGACTTGCACTGTCTTGCCTTACAAGGAGGTAGCAAGGTTAGGTAAGACATCGAAGGGTTGCGAATTGTGCCCATCGAAAGCTTCCAAAGTGTTCGGAGATTGGTTCAATGCAGGAGAACCAATAGCCTTCCAACATGCGGTCGACATGATACAGGGGGAAGCACCTTCATCGATGACAGTCCATTGGATGGTCTTCTCATTGATGATTACTTGAATAAGAAAGGCAATCTGATGAGGGAAACGTGGAACATGGTTGTCTAGATTAAAACATATCATTGGAATCGATGGGATCGATGCCCTCGATAGGTGACAGCAAAGATTTCTGCTTTGATGGGAAACTTTGGAGTACCTTAAGAGTCGATATGGCTGATGGCGCCCAAGCCAAATCATCAACAATATTATAGTTTTAAGAAGCTTGGGCGTTGGGATTATATGAGGATTTCTGCAGCACACCTCAAGAGGGTGGTCACATAGCAGAATCAGGGTTAGGGTGCTCAATATGAAGAGGGCCAGAACTAGGGGTAGAATAAGAAGGTGCAACTTCCTTCTCTTTCCTAGCTGTCGATGTAGGAGTTTGATAGTCTTTTGATTTAGTAGCCACATTAATAGGTGTACTTATCATGAACACTTGAGATCCGGAGGAAGAAAAAAGGGGTTGGTCTACCATTTGGGTTTGCTGAGATCGAAATGACTCTTTAAGAACAATAGGGGTCCCTTTGAGCAAGCGACTAACATCGGATCATCAGGGACAATCCTTAGTGTAGTGATATTCTTCGTAAATGAGGCAGGGATACTTAGGTTTCCGTTGCAAAGATTCGCCACAAACGTTTTGGGAGGACCCTACTTCGGGGCATCGACTTTACCCTTGCCTTTGCCTTTCTTCATTCCTTTCGAGGATTGGTCCGCTGTGGTAGACTAGACAGCATGGACATCGGAGGTTTTACTAGGGCTAGGTGGATTCTGGGATGAACTATTACAAACAACATTTGAGACTGACTTCTGTTTGGAAGAATATTTAGTAGGGGTTTGGGATACTGAATCAATAACTCCATCAATGGGAGGTACAACTGGTGACTTTGATGCTGCGTGATCAGATGATGGCTGCGAAGCATTAGGTAATAAATTGTACAAAGTGCTAGACTGAGAGTAAAATAGATCCATGTACTGGGCACGGGTGATGGCCTTCTCTTCAGTGACACATCCACCCATAGCTATATCATGAACAATTGGGACCATGAATGATTTGGTAAACCATTTAGTGAGCAACTGATGATCAATTTCGAATTTGATCAAGCGACGTCTACATCTCCATTCATGGATGTGATCAGAGATGTGTGTCGTAGTATCTTGCTTAAGCGATGTGAGAAAATAGGTGCCAGTTTCGTAGCGAACCGGAAACTGAAAATGCGTGAGGAAAGCCATGGCTAAAGAGTTAAAGTCATGGTAAATACTTCGAGGTAGCTTGATGTACCATTTCTCTGCAGCACCTGTGAGGGTTCATTGGAAAAGGTGGAGATGAATGGAATCGTCCACATACGATTTCGATGAGCACTAGAGGTGATATGTAATCACATGGGCTTGAGGATCTTCTTTAACTTTCCTGTAGAACTGGACAATCACTTGGTATCTTAGATGGCACCAGAGGCCACTATAGCGAATGAAGGATCAGATCATTCGTAATGCGAGATACATCTTGCAACTTAAGTGTAGACAAGAATGGAAATTGGGTGTTAAAAGGCATGGGAGGTCAATAAGTGGGTCCATATGGAGGAGCCCATCCCTGCTGGTAAGGATTTTGGCCATATGGCATTTGAGGCTGACCCATTGCGGATTACCTTGACCATAGGGAGGATTTTGACTTGGAATACCTTGGAACTGTTCGACCATAGGTTGCTGATAAACAACATATGGGTTAAAAGGTTGTTGAGCCTGTTGACCTTGGACATATGGATATTGGACTTGTTGTCCTTGAACATACATGTGATGAACCTGTTGTCCCTGAACAAGAGGGTTTTGGACCTGCTGCCCTTGGGTGTAAGGTTGATACACTCATTGCCATTGGACATAGGGATTCTGTACTTGATGCCCTTGACCAACAGGATTCTAAACCTGTTGACCTAGGACATGAGGATTTTGAGCATGTTGCTGCAGGACTTGACCTTAACCCTACCCCTGCAAGGGTTGACCCTGTTGATATGTATACAAGGGTTGTTGCTGCCCTGGTTGGTTTTGCTATTGCAAGGGTTGACCTTGTGGTTGCAAAATTTTTCCCTAGGGCTACATAGGTTGGCCCTGCGATGACATGGGTTGAGAGGTGTGTGGAGCATATTGCATCTGCTGCTATGCGGTTTGCTACAACTGTTGCAAGGGTTTACCTTATGGTTGTTGCAATTGACCTTGCTGCATAATCATTTTCTCTTGCAGTTGTGCGAAGATTCCTTACTGCAACAAAGGTTTCCCTTGTAGTAACAAAGGTTGCCTTTGTTGTTGTAGAGGATGTCCTTGCTACTGCAAGGGTACTTGAACAGTTCCCGAGAAATTTCCGAACTGAATCTGGCCATAGCCAGGCTGGATGTACTACCTAGATTAGAGGGTGTAAGGTTGATTAACCATTCCTTGAGAGCCATATGGAACATAAGGATTTTGGTATTAGACCTAAGCCCCATAGGGCTACTGATACTAAACATTTCGTGATCCAGAAGGATCAATGGGATTCTAAACCTGTTGGTAATGGACATTGCTTGATCCAGTAGGATCAGCAGGGTTATGAATAATACCAGAAGAAGGCTGGTTTATACCAAACATGCGAGTTTGTGAGTTTCTCACATTAGTGGCACCTTCCACCATAGAAACATTTAGGTTTTTCTCCCCATGTGGTGGCACAACTTGGCCAATGACTAGAGGGATGGAGGAACTGACAGAGACATTTTTTGAAACTGTCGGTTGTGCCTGACGGGTAACTGGGATTGACGATACAACGGTATTCGGAACGGTGGGTTGCATCGAGACTGAGGTAATAGCCTGTTGGGAGGTTGTGTTCATAACGAATAGACCTGAAGTAGGGATGGCACCTGACACCCAAATAGGGTTATGGTAAAGTGATGAGGCACTAGGTGTACCTGAAACCAACTATGCCAAAGACACATAGTTGGGTGGAAAACTGGCGGGAATACCCCCTAAATAGGGGAAACCCTAGGGAGGAAAAGGAAACTCTTTCCCCTCAATAGTGTGTGGAGTAGAAACTTCAGACTCATCTAGAAAGGTGATTGGAGCATCACCTTTGGGTCCCATGTCTAGAAATAAATGATGACGAATCGCCGAAGAAGTACGAGGGGATAGTTCCAAAGGAACACCTAGCTGGTCCTACGGACTATAAGGAAGTTGTGGTGATATCACAATAGGGTCAAACAGAGGATTTAGAGGTAGATAAATAGTCCAAGCTGACTGTCAGTGGTCGACGAGTTCTCTGGAGCTTGAACCGGATTATCTGGAGATTCCTAGCCAAGATCAACAGATGACCCAATATTGAAAGTAGGCAGAGGACGAAATGACAAAGGTTGAATGCTCAGAACAATTCTGAGTTCAACACCTTGGTCCTCGAGTGACTTTGGTAACTCAGGAAACAACTCCTTAGACAATATTTTAGATGGAGGAGAGGAAGAGGAATTGGGTGAACCAAATGGTTTAACCACGATGACCTTGTCTTAGTCAATAGAAAAATTAACTTCAAGGCTTTAAAATATTATTTTAAGGAAACTCATGATTTGGTCTTAGAAAATACTAATAGGGTGTTTTTGGATCGTGGGTAACCAATTATTAAGATGCATAAAAGACTGGTACTCTTTCATTTTTTAAGAGTCGAGAAAGAAACAAATATGACTCTATCGCTTTTGATTGGAAACGAGCTTGAAAGGACAAGTGCTCGAATGATCTTTTAAGTTTAATGAGTCAAAAATATCAAATGACTTCTCTGGATGATCTAGGTAAACAAGATTACCAGGAAACCTTGAACTCCAGAATACCTCTCGGCAAACTGAGAAGTACAAGCAGCCAATCTTCCATAATGATGTGTTTGGTGTATCACATTTGCAAGGTCGCTGACTCAGCTTCCTAAGGATAAAAGGATTGCATACTAGAGGGGTCTCCCATTATATACTCGATGTTACGGGGAGTACAAATCCATACTAGCATTGTCTAATGCCGAAGCTAATGACAACTACTAGGTTTAAAGATGCCAGAACACGTCTCTGGCCTAGACCTTCTAGATATGATCATTAATTTCAAATGCATCTTAGGTTAACTGAATTCATTTTAAAGTTTATCTTGAGTTATGTTTCAAATTTTAGGTCTTAGCCATGTGACTTGAAAATCCTTAAGTGAAACTAAATGAGACAAGACCCTTTTAGTTCAATGAAATTCCTACACTAGAGAGGGTAGAAACTACTAAATCAAATGCAAACAATCAAGCAACTGAAAATGAAATGATATTTCACTACCTTACTTTTTCAAAAAATAAACTAATGAAAAATGCATTCCAATTCCTAATTTTGCTGACAAGCACTTATCTAATAGTCCTTTCAAAAGCAAAAGAATTCTCTTCCTTCTCCAAATGCCAACGCAATTCTAGTCTTTTAATGATGCAAGCTATCGTAGCACAATGATGCAACAAACTAGAATTTCATACTTTTTCCATGAAACAACGAAACAAACTTTTCACATATAATTCTTCAGTGAAAAAGTTATCGAGACAATAAGCTCTTCAAGCAGATGAACATATGAAAAGAGAAACTCATTCAGATTGATGAAACACCAACTTTACCAACCATAAGACAAGCAATGTAATCCATGCCTGAAAATAAATGTTTAGACAAGCAACCAAAAACTTTTCAGACTTGTGTAAAAGAGGTCAAATTCATAAAAGGGCCAAAAAACGAAATGTAAGGAGTAAGTACACCTACAACCCGCCTTATTGAGTTCACAAACTGTTGAATGGACAATAAACTAGATGCCCTAGTGTCACTAACCACTCAATGACTCAATCAATCAAGTAGAAAGGTGATAAGTCAACAAGCAAACACAACCAAATGAAAAACAACTTTCTATTTAGGGAGAAAATGGTCCAAAAGCCTTACAGGGTCAAAATCACAAGAGGATAACACACTGGCCAAGATCAGAGTCAGGCCCTAATCTTCACTTACAGGCATCGACGCAACTGCCTAACTTAAAATAAGCACCAGAGGCTGGTCGACACAACTGTTTCCCAGTAATTCGTGCTGATCAGCGCGACTATCAGCAAATTAAGTGCACTGATCGAGGGAGATAAGGAAAAAAATAAAAAAAATTGAAACAAGGACCAAATCTGCTACTGTGAATTTTAGACTCAGGCCAGTAAGTAGGAGAAAAGAAACAGAATCAAAGGGAAAAAGTGGAACTAGAAAAGTTCTCACGAAATCATGAAATCCAAGACAAACAAAAGGATTGGGTTCCCCAGCGGAGTCACCAATTTGTAGCGAAGTAAAATTATAAGTGCAAACACAAACAAAGTCCTCTAACTCGATAATGGGTCTAGCCACAACAAATACATTATATGGACAGTTTGTGGCTAGTTGCTTGGATTGTCAGTAGGTGAACACTGAGTGTAAGCATCCACGTGGATTGCTACAGCCGATTGTGATTCCAGAGTGGAAATGGGAGGTCATTTCCATGGACTTTATCACAGAGTTTCTGAGGGAAGGGAGACAACATGATTACATCATGATTTTTGTGGACATGTTGACAAATGTTGCGCACTTCATTCCAGTGAAGACCGGAAAGTCACAGATTTGACCTTTCCCCGGGGCTTTGACAAAATTTCTGTGACTTGTACATCAGTCTCAATGCGATGGAGGCTCCATTCTTCCTATACAAAGGATGTTTCATCTTCATTTTTACCCCGCTATTTCTAGCAAGTACCTCTTTATTTTTACACGAGCTTGAAGAGGATACCATATTTTCCTTAGGTTAAAACCAATCAAGACGGCCTACCTCTTAGTCCTCTTATCCCATTTGATGATGTCCTTGCTTGCACGCTCCAACTCTCTCGCTTCCTTCTTCATGTACCTAAAACAAGTAAACAACAACAAACAACAATCGTGATTATAGACAAATTGTAATTCAACCTATTTAACAAGTCAAGAAACATTAAGCCATGAATATGTAAGATGACAAATCATGTAGGAAATCAATTGATAGTTGCATATATTAATATCAAAGAGAGATTAAAACCATTGTCTTGACGTTGCAGTCCTCCTCTAACAAAACTAGTTTCCCACACACTTCTGCTAGCATCCCATGATGGCCTCAATCCACAATAGTTTTAAGGCTCTTCCCTTTAGGCTTCACTCCAAACTAAATCACACTTCTCCCTCACACAACTAGATAGCTACAACTAGTAATAGCTTGATGTCTACTCCAAACCAAAATAGCACTAGCACACCAAGTTTAACAGTTCAACACTAGCTTGTGCTTGGGAAAAAGGGAGGTTTATATGGGATGAATGGATGGGAGATGGATCCTCTTCTCATGGGAGAAGGGATTATCCCTTGAGGTAGTTCCATCATTATAGGGGAAAGGAGCTCAAACTGACATCCTCAACCCCATTCGACCAAACCATTTACCAGACTTCCATTACGAAGCTTCTAGAGCTAGAAGATTCGGCTCCTAATTTAAAAAACTTTCCATAATAGGACCGGTGCGACTGGAACACAACTTAGTCACTCCAGTAGGTGCTAGGTATAGTGCTAATCTCTGCACATCAACGTGAGTAAGACAAGGGCCATTAGCGTTGGTCTTGTAAACTAGGCAAAACAAAAGTTTCAGGGGAAATGGTGCAAAAGGGAATTGATCTTCTTATGAAGAGGGACACAATGGGAGTTTATTCATGAAGGAAAAGCATGCGGGGTTCACTAGAGGTGCTCTAGGATCGAGGAACGGGGAGTACAGGGACAGTGACAAAATGTTGTGTAACAGAGCCCTATCATTCAATGTTGTTGGAAAAAATATCAACTTTTAAGTGTTTAGTAAGTAACCATAAGCTCTACAAAGGATTTCAAATTCAAAGAGAAAGGTTTCTGGATACTCTGACCTCATACCATGTAAGTTGGGAAGGAAATATGGAGGTATGTTCTTCATACGAACACTGGCATCAATATCTTGAATGGGAAATCGAAGGGGATCTTCTTCATTGTCATCGTCTCCATCTATTTCTTATATCTTCTCTTCCACCTATTCTTCTTCTACCTAAAAAGTGGATGGTGATGTGCTTCTTACTGCACCATGTGATCAAATGGGGGGGGGGTGTGTTGGTGTTGGAGATTTTTTTTTTTTGAATAATAATGCTAATGCATGCAAATTTTTGTTCTTTAAATGAAAGATTCCTAAAGCAATTTTTTAGTGTTTTTATAGAAAATAAAAGAAATGAATCAACGAGGGAAGAAAACAATGCATATTTTGACACCTCCTCGAAAACAACACCAAAAAATGATGAGCCTCAGTATTGCAACAAGAATGTTGCAACTCCCAAGGCCATCAACTTTAACTATCAACCTGAGGTTCGTACAAAATTAATAGGTATCGACACTATATGTGTTGCATATAATGTGTCCTTGTCTTGTTGATCTAATGTAGTGGAGTGAATGTCATGAAATCAAAGCCTAAACTAATTGCAAGAATGGAATTGTTATTCTAAATGGAAATGCTACTTGCTCAACTTATAAATTCTAACTAATCAATTCATGAAAGGAAAAAGGTTAATATTATTGAAAAAATAAAGTTATTTTATCTTGCATAATTCATCAAACTACCAATCAGAATTGCATGTACTGTCTACCTAGTTCACACTTGCTTGTAAACTAGTAACCTACTTGCATCATACTTGTGATAAAGAAACTAAGTCTACTCTGTCTTTGTAGTGAATAAAAGGAAGGGTTCAAGTGGCTTAGGAGATTCCACTAGTCATAAAATCATAGCTAGTGGTCATTATTCATCCAGACTAAGTCATAGTTATAGTGGGGATCAAAATTGACAAAGGAAAGCGGTGTTACAAGTTTTCTACAGGGATGGGCAAATTTGATATAGGAGAAGACAAAATTGCTACATGAGGAGATAAATCAATGAATGAGAAATTAAATCAAATGAAAATGGGATGGGAATTTTTTATTTATTTATTGAGTATGATGTCTTAGATCTCCATTCCAAGTGGAATCACTCCAAAATACCCTTGTTCACATGTGCTAAAAAATAGCGGAAATTACTCGTCTAAAATCTGGAAATTCGAGAACTAGTATACTAGTTAACCTATCAAATGCATAACCTAAGCAAGTGAATATGACATGGGGTAATTTTTTTTATTAACTTGAATGTTTTTATGATCTAATTCAAGTGGAATAAAATCAAATGAATCTCATTAGCATGTTCTAAAAAATAGCATAAAATTACTACTATTTTCTACAAGGGACTTCCAGAAATTTTAGATTTTTGAATAAGGAAACTAATCAAGGTAGCTCAATGATTACTATGAGCTTCCAAATCTATTCCAAGGATGAAATTATTCTTGTGATCCTGTAAAATAAATCACTTCAACCATTTAACCCAATCCTACAACAAGAAATCATCAATACTAAATGCAAAAATAGGAAAAATAAGAACAAGAGATGCATGTGAATAAGAAGTGAAAAGAAGAAAAGTAAATTATACAAAAGGGCTCTGAGGCTCCTGGGATGGCCAAGCCCAAGGATACTTAGATTCCTATTAAGGATACCAAGATTTAGAAGTTAAAATGGCACCAATATTCATTATTTGATTCAACCTAAGTACATCCATGCTAGAAATGAAAGTGGAGTTGCAAAAATACAAGTTTTATCCACAAGAAGAATAAGAAAAACATCCCCCTAGACGAAAATTCGAATTGGTAGTTATAAAAAATTATGAGGAAGCATTATCCTTGAAAGGAGGAATCTTTCCCCTACAAAATCCCTCAAATAGTGGATCTAGTTCCCAACACTAGGAATTTGCATTAAATGATAGGGAACCCATTCCTAGATTTTTTGAATCACTGGAGCTCCAGAATTTGTGCAATAATTTCATAATATCCTATTGATTTATAATGAAATCTTGTTCCTCTTGTAGGAGGGAGGAAGTCCTTAGATTATCTCCTCCTCCAAATCTTCATAATCTGCCCAATATTCTCACAATATTCTACAAAAATAGATAATATTAGGCACAAATATGCAATTATCTCCAAACCTTCATAATGAACATATTAAAGCTAAATAAAATTATTAAGTGTAGAAAGAGAGGTTAATATATCCTTCATGTGTCTAAGAAAGGTTAGTTGGTCCTTAGTTTTTGTCCATTTTGGAGGCCCATCATAACCCCCTACTGAAACTATTGCTCATCCTCTGAGAAAACTATCCATCGTCATTGCCCTATTGTTCTTCATGTATGCTCACATGTTTCATGATTTTCTTATTAGTCTAATTTATGCTCTTTCTGTTTCTCTTTCTTCTATTATTTTATTTGCATTTTTTTTCCTATCTCAGTTTCCCAAGGAAGCCCTAATGTAGGTTGAGGCTGCTTCTTTCTCTCATGAGATTATTCAACTGTAATGAGTTCTATTTTTTTAGGGAAAAACCTTGATTTTGGTTCATATTCTTGGATACTTGGATCTTATAAATTGACACGAACTCAAGTGCAATCTCATCATCATGCCCCATTACCCTTTCAACGAATCCCATCTGGTTACAATTTTAGAAAATGGTAAGCACTGCAATTGCAGGAGTGAATTTTGGATTCTTGGCCATGACACATCATACTATCGATCGTTTGCTCATTAAATTCTAGAATTTTAACATAGAGGGATAAATGATGGTGAATAACCTAAATCAAAAGAAAGGAATGATGTGATGACCAATCTACTAACTTGGATACCTTTCACCCTTGGAGAATTTACCATTATGCAGCCCAAACTTCATGCAGAAAGTCCTTTGCAACTCTATTGTGTTTATTTGTACCTTTTGGAAATTAATTAATTATTATTCAACACCCAATAATAATTTATTTATTTATTTATTTATTTTTATTTTTATTTATTTATTTTTTTTATCAAAGAGCTCTCCTGTAGTATTGTTGGTACTCTTGTAGCACTTCTTGTACTCTTGTAACACTTATGTTCTTTCTTGTAGCAAATTTTTTACTTTCTGTAGCAACTGTATTTTCTCCTTAGCATCTTTGTTTGCACCATTTCCATTTCCTTTGAATATTTCCTTGCTCCCCAAGGATTTTAGGGTGAAATTTTCCTTCCTATAACACTCTTATTAACTTCCTATAACAATTTTTTTCTTCATGTAGTAGTGATGTTCCTTCCTGTAGCAACTCTGTTATTCCTGTAGTAGTTTTGTTCCTTCCTGTAGCAACTATGTTATTCCAGTAGTAGTTTTGTTCCTTCCTATAGCACACAACCTAAGTCCCGTAGAAAAAAATATTCACATGCCAAGAGGTGGTGGGTCCACCTTTTATTTAATTTTATTTATTTAATTTATTATTATTATTTTTTTTTTCATTGCATGCAAAATAAACTCAAAGTGCTTTGAGTTAATTGATTTGACCCTCGTTGATCCCTTCACACTCCTTTTCCTCCATCACTACTAAATGATTACAACCCACTTTCTCAAGTCCTCTACAATTTTATCTTGTCCTCTCCCCCATGTGTGGGTGTCTTGGTGGAAAAGTAAAGTTAATTTCTAGATAAGGTCAAGGTTGTTACGCTACTAATCATGGCTATAAAAACCTTTTCCTTCATACACTTGCAATGTTTTTCAAGCTAAAATAAGTTCGTAGGAAAGTTTTATAGGATTGCATACGTGATCCTTACCCTTGATGTGTTTTTGCAGGTGATATTGAGGCTGGTGATATGAATGTTGAATTTGCATTTGGTGGTCCCGAAGCTGCTACTAATGATCTTGATGTTGCATGTGATAATCTACTAGAGGTCCTATTGCTGATAGCCTTGAATCTGGAGGTATTCTAGGGTTTTTTTTATTGTTTTTTTTTGCTTCACATCCTTGGCTAAAATTCCACTTATGAGCTGCATAACATGATGATTTTGGAGGTGTTGACTTCCTTTGTTTGTTGATGCACAGGTTTTCATAGCATGATGCTTTTTTGACTGATGTAATCTTTTTTGTGTGCATGCCTCTTTCTAGTGTTAAATCTGTTGTTGTTGGATTTGATGGATTCCCTTATATCTTCTTTTTAGGGATGGTGTGGCCCTTCTAAGATTGAAGAATGGCCTCATGATGCCTTAGGGTGGTTGGATATTCTATTAAAGAGTTGCAAAAATATGGTTCAGTATCTTGTTGGAACTGTGCAGTCAGATACATGACTGATCTCCTTTTTGTAGCAGTCATTTAGTTCCCTCCCAATACCTCATATTTCATTTATTGATTATGAAAAATAATATGGGGTATAGGGATAGGATTAGGATCATAAGGGGGTGGTAAAGGTGGTGAAAAAGGTGAAGGCATAGTCCTTTCTCTGTATTTTGTTTTTTGAATGGAAGACGTGGAATTTTGAGGATGAATTTGGATGCATGGAGTGGATGAGTGATAGAAGTGATGTTGGGGGACCTCTCTCAACCCTCCCTAAATAAAACATGAACTTTTGACCCCTTCCTTCAATCAGAATTGCCTCTTGTAGCATTTTAGGACAACTTCGTGTAGCAAAATTGTTTTATGCATATCTCTCAAACGATAGAATGGATTAACCTGAAAGTTTTTGAGCATATTTCCATCATCCTTATGCACCTCCCCATAAAACATCTTGTCCAATGGATGCACGAATCTCAAGAAAAAATAAAAATAGTTGTAGGTGATGCATGTTGATTCCTCAAAAAGTGTGCACTAGAATTTGTTGAAATTTCTTGGGCATGTTACCATCATCTATATGCATCTCCCACGAAACATATCAGAAAATGGATACGCGGTTTTCAATTTATGATAAAAAACAATTTTCTGCTCTTTGTATTTTGGCTTCTTGTAGAATTCTAGGACAGTGAGGAAAATGAATGGGAAAAGCTTGGGAATGATGGGTGGATGGTGGAAATAGATGAGGGTGATGGATTGGAATGGATTTGGTCTAGTTGGAGCATATGGGTAAAGGAGGAGAAAGCCCAAGTTTGACTTCCTTTGACTAGATTTTTGATCAATTTTTTCCTTTTTGGTGCTAAAGTGTTCTTGTTACTTGCAAAGGTTGGAGAGAACATGCATTCATGAGAGAGAGAGACACATGGAGCAAATATTTTTTATTTTCATTTTTTATTGTTTTCTTGTAGGCCTACTAGCTGCCTCAATGAGGTTTTCAACTAGTATGTCTGCCTAGGCGTCCCAAAGGAGGTTTTCACCTAGGATTTTTTTTTTCTCTTTTTTCCAACCCGTTGACTGCCTCATGGAGGTTTTCAATCAATGAGACAATATCAAGAACCTAAAAAGAGGTTTTCACCTGAGACCTTATTCTTTTCCTCTTATTTTTTCTCTTTTTCCATTTTTATTTTTTCTACTCTACTTGAAAAAACAAAATCATTTTTAGGTGTAGGAATAATTCCAATGGAGCCACTTGTATAATTTCTAGTGGATAAAATGCATTCTGTATGGAGAATGGAGATAGCCTCAAGGGTCTTCCCGGGACCCTCGGCAGACTGTAAGATTATCTGCAACCGTGACAAAGTTACATGCATGTCCATAAACATTAACTAATTATCAAATAAAAACGGATGGATTACCTCAAGCCTCTGTGTAGATTTGCTAGAGAGCACAATGAAGCTAGGTGGAAGTCCCCTGAGCTGGCTCCAGATCAAGTCTTGCACATAGAAGAGACAAGCATAATCACAACATACAACCTTGATAACTAATACATAAATACATAAAAGACATCTAGTTACACATAACTAAGCTACTCATGCTAAAATGTATTGGACAAACAAATAAATGAATGATAGTACAAACACCACGGAGTAGACAGTACAACTGCAGTTCTATATTAATGTTGGAAGAGTGATTACAACCATTTGTTGCATCAACCTTCCCTTACCCCTCCAGCTTCTCTCTCTCTCTCTCCCTTCTTACCAACTTCTTATGCTTAGATTTGAGACTATGCTTAACAAACAAGTAAGCTATCCTTTCAAATGATCTGACCTCTATCACCATAGCTTTAGCTTTGCTTATGTAGTAATTGAGTTAGGTTTGCCAAGTTCCTCCATGAGTTCCTTAAGGTAAACGAAATGAATTTGCCATGCTTTTATGCTCTTTCCCATTTGCCTCCTTCATTAGGATTAGAAATCCTCCAAATAGGTCAAACTTGAGATGTTTTCTTGCTTTTCTTGAGTAGATTTAGGAGCAAATATCTAGATATTTATGAGTCAATTCGCTCCTTTGACCTTTAGAACTTCATTAGGATCCACTAATGTTGTTCCCGAACTAACAACTAGAGTTAGTAGGGTCACTAGCGCACCCTTAGGCTTATAGAGAAGCTTTATAAAGCAGGTTGTCAGTGTATAGCTAGCGTTAGTCTGGAAACAAGGCATGTGATCTTGGTCTTTGCTTCAGCTATCATGTCTTTCCCCTCTTAGCTGGTATTTGCAGATCTGATAATTGAAACTTGCATATACCTTCTAGACTTATAATTTAAATTATTCTTCAGATGTTTGTCATTAAACTGTATGTGAGAACCATATAATAATGAGTAGGAATGCAAATAGACAGTCACACCAAGGAACACAAGATGTAAGGTGGAAACCCAATGTGGGTGAAAACCACCTGCTGCAATATGTCTCTATCTTCGTTCAATTAGAAACTTCTTTTTACAATGATTTTGTACTGGTGCAGTCCTTTACCAGTACGCAGGCTGCAACCTGCAGAGAGCTACAACCCTCTCTCATTTTCTAGCTTCTCCTGGAAGGGAGCTACAACCCTCTTAGCTCTTATACTAGCTAAGATATTAGTACGTAGGTGCTGACCTACAGAAGGCTACTACCTTCTCTTTTCTTCCGGCGACCACGTTTCATCAATTTTCATACTGGATCCATGAATATCAAGTAATCATCAAGTATATGTGCATCAACCAATTAACCAATAACTTCTCAGAATGTAGTAGTAACCTGCACTTTCTCTGTCTGTGGCCTGCGCAGCTTCGCTCCTGCACTGTTTGCGACCTACGCAGCTTCGCACCCGCACTGTCTGTGCTCTGCGCACCTCCGCACCTGCGGCATCTTCTGATTAGTGCACCTCTGCACCTGCTCCGTCACTGGTACTGCGCACCTCCACACTTGCTATTTCTCTGTGCTGCGCACCTGCGCCTTCTCTGATCCTTCACATCTCCGGATATAGACAATTTATCAGTCCTCAAATATACCCCAGACTGTCAAATTCACAGATCCGTTCATGCGCCAAAGAGATCTCGACCCATCAGTAGATCTATTTTATAATGCTTCGGTTTCTTCTTCATTCAGGTTCAACTATAACTCCCCAACCGATTATCAGAAATTTAGATCTTGTTATTCTTAAGATATTCAACACACTTATGTCCAGCCAAATGATCTCCTTTTCCTTTTATAGCCAAGGCCTTACTCAAACCATGGATCAAAACCATTAAGAAACAATACTAGGGACTCAAAACCTGGGTTCAATATTTTAGATGCAAAACCACAGACCAAAACCATAGGATCAAAAACGTCGGGCTAAATACCATGGACCAACCTTAAGATGCGCAATTTTCTCTGCAGGAAAGTCCATGCATTTTAGGTTCGCACCTTTTGTTCGGAACAGCTGCGAACATGTCTGCACTCTATGAACTGCACATCTGCGCAACCTGCCAATGTTTGCACCTTTTGATCGATGCACCTGCAGAACCTGAAAATAACACTGCTGCACCACAATTCCTCTGTCCTGCAACCCTGATATTTCTTCTGTAGACTCATCTGATTGAGTATAAGCGAGATGTTCTTCTATGAGAAGGTTTCCATCAAGTACAACACATACATCATAATGCCAACAATCTCCCCCTTTGGACTTGATGGCAACAATACCATATCACTCTCCCCCTTTGACATCAAGGGAAAAGGGCAGACCCAGATATTCTCTTTCCTTGATAACCGTTTCGCTGACCATACTCCCCTTGAGTACTAGTTGAAGTCTCTGCTCTGCTGAAGTGTATTATTCATGCTCCCCCTGACTGTAAGCAAGGTATACAAAAAGATGTTCTACAAGAAGAAACATGACTCCATACATCATAATTGACTCTCCTATCATCAAGGACTCATACATACATCCATCTCTCAATCAAGTGGGTAGATACCAATATTGACTCATCCTCCCAATTAAATGGGGATATATCAAACCAGAACATACATTATTCATCCCAGGCATAGTGGGGAAACCAAAATAGGCCGTTACATGACCTTATATGAAAAGAAATACATGACATAGAGACAAGAACAACTATCAACAATAGAATCAACTTTCAGACCAGCACACAATCCACCAAAAACGCCTGTGAAATCAAACCAAGGACTTCTAAGATAATGCCAACAATGCATTATTAGAAGAATATATGCTCCCCCTGAACCTGTGCCAGATGGTCTCTGACAAACCCATATCGGACTCTCTTCACCCAGAACTTGACCCACATAAACCGACATATGTATGCGTATCCACCTGCGTACAACAGACAAGTTTTAACAGCACGATGATGCATCAACAACCCCCAGCTTCTGTCTGAGGTATTCAAATGTTTCCCTGGTCAATGGTTTGGTGAAAATATCAGTAACTTGTTCCTTGGAAGGAACTACTCCAACTTGACCTTTTGCTCAAGCACTTGTTCCCTTAAAAAATGATACTTGTTAGGTATGTGCTTATTCTTTGAATGCATGACATGATTTTTTGAGATACTGATTGCACTTGTATTATCACAGAACATGGAGATAGGTGGGGTACAGTTGATTTGAAAATCTTGCAAAGTTTGTATCATCCAAAGAAGTTGTGTGCAGCAAGATGCAGCAGCCACATATTCTGCTTCAGCTGTAGATAGAGCAATGGAATTTTGTTTCTTACTGAACCAAGATATTAATCTGGACCCCATAAAGAATGCTCCACCACTAGTGCTTTTTCTGTCATCCATGCTTCTTGCCCAATCTGCATCTGTATATGCATGACGTGTGAGATCTGCATTTCTAGGATACCATAAGCCATAGTTTTGTGTTCCTTGAATATATTTGAAGATCCTCTTAACTACTTGAAGGTGTGCTTCATTTGGATTAGCCTGAAATCTTCCAACTATTCCCACTGCATGCATGATGTATGGCCGAGTTCCTATTAGATAGAGTAGACTGCCAACCATGGATCTATAGGTTGGTTGATGGACTGCTGCTGATTCATCATTAGCACTGAGGATGCATCCTATTACCATAGGAGTACATACCGGTTTTGAGTCTTCCATGCCATATTTCTTCAAGATCTGCTTTAGGTACTTGGTCTGTGATAAAAAGATACCATCTTTGTTTTGTTGGATTTGTAAACCAAGGAAGTATGTTAGCTCAGCCAGAAAAGACATTTCAAATTCTTTTTGCATCACCAAAGAAAAGCTTTGGCTCATGGCTTCTTCATTACTGCCAAAAATGATATTATCAACGTGTACAACAAGTATTAGCAATTTATCATTATCAATTTTTATATATAGATTGCTATCTACTGAGCCTTTTGAGAAACCTTGTTGATGAAGGTATTTGTCCAGACGATAGTACCAAGCCCTTGGAGCCTGTTTAAGACCGTAGAGTGCCTTCTTAAGTCTACATACAAGATTTGGATCATTTCCAAGAATGAATCCGTCTGGTTGCTCAATATATACTTCTTCTTCTAGGTCCCCATTCAGAAAGGCAGATTTTACGTCCATATGAAATACTTTGAACTTCTGAAAGCTAGAGAGAGCAAGGAACATCCTTATAGCCTCAAGTCTGGCAACTGGTGCAAAAGTTTCTTCAAAGTCTATGCCTTCTTGTTGCGCATACCCTTTACAATCAATTCTTGCCTTGTTTCTGACCACTTCTCCATTTTCATTTAGTTTATTTTTGAAAATCCATTTTGTCCCTATAACATTTTTATATGTTGGTCTAGGAACCAACTCCCAAGTGTTATTCTTTTCAATCTGCTCGAGTTCTTCTTCCATGGCCTTGACCCAACATTCATCTTTGCAAGACTCTCTTACATTTTGCAGTTCAGTGGAGGAGAGCAATGCTAGATAGCTTGAAGCTTCTGCAACAATTCTTCTTGTTTGCACACCTACCTCCTACTGCCCCAAAATTTGAGATTCTAGGTGATTCTTCTGAACATATCTGGATGGAGTCTTTTCTTCTATCCTTATATGTTCTTTTGGTGCCTCATGGGTTTCTTCTTCATCATGAATCTGATTTGATGTTGACGGATAATCTTCGCAATCTTCGAGATCTTCAGATTTTACCTGTCTAGGAGTGTTTCCTTCTTCATCAACCACTACATCAATGCTTTCAACAATTTTGCCAAGTATTTTATTGTAACATTTGTAAGCTTTGTTGTGAGGAGAGTAGCCAATTAAAATGCCTTCATCTGCTCTAGGTTCAAGCTTGCCAAGATTTTCATCTGTCCTTTTAATGTAGCATTTGCTTCCAAAGATTTTGAAGTATTTTACCGTGGGAGTCTTACCATACCAGAGTTCATGAGGAGTCTGAGTGTTGTTTACCCGGATGCTTGTCTTGTTGAGAATAGTAACAGCAGCAAATGCAGCTTCACCCCAGAAGGTTGCAGGAGTTCCAGATTCATCAAGCGTAGCACGAGCCATTTGTTGAACTGTTCTATTCATCCTTTCCACTACTCCATTTTACTGAGGAGTCCTTGCAGCTGAGAATTCCCTTCTTATTCCATGTTCTTCACAAAAATCAAAGAACTCATCTGAGGTAAATTCCCCTCCTCGATTGGATCTGAGACATTTTATTCTTCGATCTGATTCGTTCTTAACCAAAGCTTTTAATGACTTGAACTTTTCGAAGGCTTCATCTTTATACTTCATGAGTCCTATCCAACACATCCTTGAAAAGTCATAAATGAACAATATGAAGTACTCTTCCCCTCGAGGTGACCTCTTTCTAGTTGGACCACATATATCGGTGTGAACAAGTTCAAGGGGCCTGCTAGCTGATCCTTCTTTCTCAGGAAAATTAGTTATGGTTTGCTTACCAAATTGACAAGATTTGCATATTGTATTTTCTGGAATTCTGATGTCAAGAAGACCATGAACCGCCTGATATTTGCATGCTTTCCTTATCTGGGAGAAGCTAAGATGCCCCAATCTTCTATGCCATAGCTAGTGTTCATCACTTTTGCTCAGATAGCATTGTTCTTCTCCTTCTTTGAATATATATAGATTATTCAGAGTTCTTGTGCCTTTGATAACTGTTTTTCCTATGTCAAGCTCACGAACAATACATCCATTTGATCTAAATATTACCTCAGTTCCTTGATCGCACATTTGACTAACACTCAATAAATTACGTTTTAAGCCATCAACATACATAACATTACCAGTTTTGACCTTCTTTTTCAATTGAGTAGAATCTTTACCTTTTATGAATGCAGGGGTGTCATTTCCAAATGATACCTTCTTTTCCCTTTCTAAGGCAGTATATGACTGAAGTTTTTCTTTATCACTTGTCATATGTTTTGAGCATCCACTATCAATGTACCATTTATTTTCCTGTCCTTCAGCATATAAGGCTATCCCACATCTGTCTGATTGCGATTCTTTCTTTTTCCATATTTTGGGATTCAATGAAGTTGGCTCCTTTTGCTAAACCCTGCTCCCGCATTCAGAATCTTCATGCCCGAAATTGTTACAAATAGAACATTCTATTTCATGTTCAAGAGCAGAGAAGTTATTGCAGGTCCTTTTCATGATCCTAGTCATACTTCTTTATTTTTGAGCTTCCCTAGTCATGATGGTCTTGTAGGTTGTTATCACTTAGGTTGTCCCTAAGCTCCTGAAGGGATACGGCCGAGGTAACCACAAACCAATCTTTGGATTACAGGTTCTAGCCCACCTGTAATCAGAGAGGGCTCTCTCTTGATGATTTAGCTATGTTGATGATGATTTTAGGCTAGCTATTGGGTTCAGTGGGTTTTGTTTAGGTTTGGATGGTGTTTGAATGGAAGGAAGATGCATTCAAGCAGAGAGGCAGGCATAGAGTGATAAGTTTCAAACCATTGGGCATGGAGTCAAGGAGTAGGACCGCAGGTAGGTTTTCTTGATCACGAGAGGAGTATGGAGCAGGGTGGCAGCACATGAAACAACCTTCAAGCTAAAGAGATGGAGTGAAATGTAAGGAATGAGAGGCAATAAAGAATCTCTCAATCAGCTTAACAGAGGGAAAGAGAATGAGCTCTATCTAGGGGCAGTTAAGAATCCCTGGATAACTATCACACATGGTGAATTGGGGCAAATATGAGCCAGATGAAATTCATATTTATGCCTAAAACAGATGAAAACATAAAGAAACAGCAGAAACTGAGCATAGAGTGCACTTAAACAAATTCTAGGCTAATCTTTCTTTCTGCTGCTTAGAAAATGATATATGAATGGAAAGACAGAGATAAGAAACACTTATTGAGTCATGTATCTGCACAAGAATTCCACAGTCACTCTTCAACCATTAAACACAGTACACAATTCATCCTCCAAGCTCGTAAGCAGTCTTTGATTATAGAAATGATCAAATATACAGTGCGAGTCTCTGCTCAAGAAAAACATCTAACCAACAAAAACCAACCCTCATTACATTGTTCAGGGTCCTCTTTATAGGTAAAATATCCAAAAGTATTTATTACAGCTGACCTAAACAGGTCTGCAGGAAAACTTTTTAAACCTAAACTTGTGCTGGAATTAAATGCGAGTAAATATCCTTCGGGCTGCGCCAGAGGCAGCTGGATCAAAATGAGTTAATACGGTGTCTTTGGTGACCTGGTGCAGTGGTTCTGCAATAACTGTGCTTTGAGTTCTGGTCCATTGATCTCATGTGAGTTTTAATATGCAGTCATTGTGATGATGAGCTTTGAATGGTTCCTTAACTGCGTCATGACTTTCAAGGTTTTATTTTAATGTTTCATTCGCCTCGAGCCCTGAGAAGATCTTCACTGATACACTTTGCCGCAACACTAATACTCTTTGACATGGTTTTTGGCTTCACATCTGCCTTGATAGTCTTCAATGCATGAACCGGGTCTCTCTTTCTTCTGATATGCCAAAATTTGCAAAATCGGGCCTTTTCTGCCCTTTTCGGTGCAAAAATGGCTGAGGAATCAAAATATTCCCCAATATGGTCTATTTCTCGTAGCGATGCGCGATTAGCGCTTACATCGAAAACTGCCTCAGAATTTCGATCTGGGGCTCCAAAGCCTTAATTTTGCACTTGCGCGTTCTCCTTTTTAGCTGCTGACGTCAGCATGACAACAGTGGTACGGCAGATGATGTCAGCAGTGGGACCCTCTTGTACGGTGATGACGTCAGCAGGGTGACGTGGCAGTACGGCGGGGTGATGACGTGGCAGGGACACGGTGGCAGGGTGATGTTAGCAAGGCGTAGGCAGGAAGGGGTGAGTTGGCGGCAACTTGGCAGGTGACGTGGCGCTCATGTCATGCGAGGGGAGGGCGATTTTTGGGTTTGTGTCGGACCACCTTTGGTATGGGAGCGGTATTTGTCAGGGGCGGCCCGATGCAATGAACAGTCGACAGCTATCCCGGTGTACAACAGGGAAACTGTCGTCCGTCGGGTGCTATCGCACCGTTATGTAAGGGTGCCCGATATGCATGAGGGTCGTCAGATCTGGGAGAGGCGATTCGAAGGTGGACGGGAGGAGAAGATGCACGGGTTTTAATCAAACTGCGCGCGCGATAAACTTTAATTTTTCACGGCTTTGGGTGGGTTTTGAACTTTAGAAATTGGTGTGCTTTGGCGGGGGACTGTGGTTATTCAAAACATCAATAAAATCCGAAACACCATGTGCGTGGGTGCGGTATGGTTTGGTGTGTGGAGAAAGGGTTTAGCAGGCTTATTTATTTAACCAGTTGTTAAATAAATCCCGAGAGTAGTGACACGGAAGGCTAATACTAGATCCTAGATGAATCTAACATTTCCTGACTTTTATTTATTTGGCTATAGTTGCCATGGGGGGAATATTTTAGTATTTTTGGGGTTTTATATAGCTTTTCGCATAATAAGGGATGGGGAAATGATTTAGGGAGCTAATAAATAGAATTAGAAGTTAATATGAACTTGTGAGATGAGATGTAGGGAAGGGGCTAAGTTTGTGAACTGAAACTTAGACATAGGAAGTGAATGGACTATGGAGAAATAACTTTTACACAAGAAATGTGGCTTCTTTTCACTAAGTCAACTCAGATGTCAACTTGGTTTTGAATAGGGGTGGAGTGAAGATAGACTCTTGGGCAGATCACAGGGTTCTTGAGGGGGTGTTAGTGAATGATTTGGGAAATAAGAAGAAGGGGGAGTTAGACATGCCTCGCTTGAAGTCCTTCAGATGTGAACTGCCTGATAACTGTGATCTAGATAAATATAACACTTGATAATGTGAAATTGATCACCAATCACCACTCTGCAACCTCAAAATTACCTACCTAGCCTACTTTCCAAGCATTTTTTCTTCTTCTTGGTTTGGGTGCATTTGGGCTTGCTGACCCAGCTTTTTCAACTTTTTCTTTTTCTGTCTTCCTATCTACATTTGCACTTATTTCTTCCAAGGGCCCAGATTAAGCAGTTGGGCTCCTTTAATTCTCTACCTGTCTAAGAATCTGCCAAGATTAAGCTGTTTGGACAGATATTCATTCTCTATATTCTAAAACAGGAAATTGAAACCTAGGGATACCAAAATTAAACTGTTTGGACCTCCCTTTAACTGAAAATTGTTCAAAAAAATGGAATAGTACATCAAAATTGGAACACAGCAGTGGCGCTTGAACTGGAACTTCCTCCCGGCAACCTTCATTGGCCTCTGTAGCAAATATGGAACATTGCAGCATGCAAAGAATGACATATTTGGCATGTAAAAATGTCAATCATGAAAGATGAGTAACCTGCTGCAGCAGAAGGCTAACATAGGCAACACATTGAGCAGCTTTATGACCAAAGTTATGACAAGAGAAACAATGGCCATTGAAGAAATTCTTGCGATTATCAAACCTACTACCCAATTGATTGTAATTTCTATTGACTTCCATTCTTGACCCAAATTGAGAATGATTTACCTGATTGAAGCTTCTGTTCATCCTGGAAGTAGATTGCCCCTGACTTACTAGGTAATCTTTGTTCATTCTTGGAGCAAATGGTCCCTGATTTATCTGGTAGTCTGTATTATGCTTTTGTTGTCAATTTTCAACCTGTTCACTTCTCCATGCTACATCAAGATATCTTTTAGAGGTGGATGGCTTCTGTGCTTGAGATGTTTCTTCAGAATATTAGAGACCTGTCTTGATTAGAGGAGAACGCTGCACTTTGATAATCTCATCTAAGGTTTCAAATCCTTTAGCAAATCTAAGATTAAGATATTTTGTTTTCTCAATTTCTTTTCTAAGTCCCACAATTTCACATTCTAACTCTTCATTGTGTTTATCTCTTTCAGCAAGTTGGAAATTCAATGTGTCTATAATCATGTTCTTTTCTTCTCAACCAATTTTGAGTTTAGAAATTTCTTCATAAAGATCTTCTTCATTTATAGCATCCAAGAAATCATCATCTTCAAAAGCCATCAAAAGTCTATTATCATTACCTTGGTCATCTTCCTTACTATTTGAAAGTCCATCATTGTCTTCATGAATATAATAGCTTTTCTTACTTGCATTTTGTTTACTGTTCCATCTGACAGGTTCCTTACCATTGTCTAGTCTATCTTTATGAGGACATTTTGCAGCATAGTGACCGACTCTTCCACAAGAAAAGCATTTGAAAGGTAGCTTACCTCTGAATCTTCCAGTTCCTTGTTGAAGGTTATTGACAAAGTTCGATTCTTCTTCTTCTTCAGACATATATCCTGGTTCATTGTAATCTCATTTTCCTGAGGCTTTGAATGCGGTTTCTCTTCTGTCTGATGGTCCTCCTTTTCTTATTTCGTAAGTAGTTAGAATTCCGTGAAGTTGTGACATGGTAAGGTTCCGTAGATTCTCCTTTTCTTCTATGGTAGAAACTTTTGAATCAAACTTAGAAGACAAAGATCTTAGAACTTTTTCAACCAGAACAACTTCTTTTATTTCTTCACCCAAGTTTTTCATACAATTTACGATTTCATCTATACATAGGAAATAGCTAGCCACACTTTCATCATTATGCATTCTGAGACTTTCATATTGAATTCTAAGAGTTTTTAATTTTGCACGTTTTACCTGTTCATCTCCTTCATAGCTCAGAACGATCTTGTCCCATATTTCTTTTGCGCTTTTGAGCTGCTTTACCTTGACAAATTCTGATTGAGAGAGACTTCCCAATAGAGTATTGACCTCTTTTGCATTTGTTTCATACTTCTTCTTCTCTGCTGGATCTGTAGGAGTTGTTGATGGAAATGTGTATCCTGTTTCCACAATATCCCAAACTTCTGTACCAAGAGATTGAAGATAGGCAGTGATTCTTACCTTCCAATAGACAAAGTTGGTCCCATCAAATATCAGTGGCCTAATAGGTGCTTCCTTTTCGTAGTTGCTCATGATGATAGATCTTCCTTCAAGCGATCAAGCTTCTGTTGAAGGACCTGATTTGATACCAATTGTTGGAAATAATATTGAGAGGGGGGGTGAATCAGTATTATCAAATCCTTTTCAATCTATATTTGCAGATCTGACAATTGAAACTTGCATATACCTTCCAGAATTATAATTTAAATTATTCTTTAGGTGTTTGTCATTAATCTGTATGTGAGAACCATATAATAATGAGCAGGAACGCAAATAGACAGTCACACCAAGGAACACAAGATGTAAGGTGGAAACCCAATGTGGGTGAAAACCACCTGCTGCAATATGTCTCTATCTTCTTTCAATTAGAAACTTCTTTTTACAATGATTTTGTACTAGTGCAGTCCTTTACCAGTACGCAGGCTGCAACCTGTAGAGAGCTACAACCCTCTCTTGTTTTCTAGCTTCTCCTGGAAGGGAGCTACAACCCTCTTAGCTCTTGTACTAGATAAATACTAGTATGTAGGTGCTAACCTATAGAAGGCTACTACCTTCTCTTTTCTTCCGGGGATCACGTTTCATTGATTTTCAGACTGGATCCATGAATATCAAGTAATCATCAAGTATATGTGCATCAACCAATTAACCAATAAATTCTCATAATGTAGTAGTAACCTGCGGATGTTCGCACTTTCTCAGTCTGTGGCCTGCGCAGCTTCGCTCCTGCGCTGTCTGCGACCTGCACAGCTTCGCAGCCACATTGTCTGTGCTCTGCGCACCTCCGTACCTGCTCCTTCACTGGTACTGTGCACCTTCGCACTTGCTCTTTCTCTATGTTGCACACCTCCGCACCTGTGCCTTCTCTGATCTTGTGCACCTCTGGATATAGATAGTTTATTAGTCCTCAAATATACCCTAGACTGTCAAATTCATAGATCCGTTCATGCGCCAAAGAGATTTCGACCCATCAACAGATCTGACTTATAATGCTCTGGTTTATTCTTGATTCAGGTTCAACTATAACTCCCCAACCGATTACCAGAAATTCAGATCTTGTTATTCTTAATATATTCAACACACTTGTGTCTAGCCAAATGATCTCCTTTCCCTTTTATAGCCAAGGCCTTACTCAAACCATGGATCAAAACCATAGGATCAAAAACGTCAGGCTAAATATGATGGACGAAACTTAAGATGCGCGATTTTCTCTGCATGAAAGTCCGTGAATTTTAGGTTCGTACCTTTTGTTCAGAATGCCTGCGAACATGTCTGCACTCTGTGAACTGCGCATCTGTGCAACCTGCCAATGTCCACACCTTTTGATCGGTGCACCTGCGGGACATGAAAATAACACTGTTGCACCACAATTCCTCTGTCCTCCAATCCTGATATTTCTTCTGTAGACTCATCTGGTTGAGTATAAGCGATATTTTCTTCTATGAGAGGGTTTTAATCAAGTACAACACATACATCATAATTCCAACACCCTAAAGTGTGAGATCAGAGGCTGCGACAATGGCCACAATACTTTACTTAACTGTAATTTTCCTTTTTCAACAAAAAGAGAGAGAGGATCTAAGCTTCGGGTGGTATGGGAACCTGATACAACACACACACACACACATATATAAAACTACTAAAATCATGTCCTGAGTCAGGCATTCCCATGCTCAATAGCTATGTTAGAGTGATTTTCTCATAAAAGAGATATGACGATGTTGGCCGTCGATAAGCACAATGCAGATCCGGTGTCATAATAGGATCATTCTGATGAGCTGTCTCCAAAAAACAATATACGTAACTTGGGAGAGGAAGAAAGGCTGTTTGATGCAAGCCTCTACCCAAGGTCTTGATTTCCACTTAATCGAACAACATAGATATACATGTGAATATATGCATTGATGTCGAACATGCACGAAATAATATGATTACCAGTCAATAATGGAGACAGTTAACAGATGCGAGGAAGGCCACCAATAACGGTGATGGTCTCCAAGATGCACAGTACAATATAACAAGTGTGAAAGATGTTTTTGTCATCGAACACTCGTAGAATCACTTAACTAGGAGCCAATAATGAGAACCCCTGATCAAACGCAAGGCGACCTGCCACTAATGTCTGCAAATACCAAGGAACTAAATGTGTTTCTGGGTTGTCTTCCTAGATAGAGTGTTGAAGTCGATAGGAAGATACCTATCGAAAGGTACGTAATAATGTGTCCTACATCAATCGACATGAAACCGGACAAGAATGATTTCTTTTTTTAGGAATCTTTGAGCATAGGGTCTAAACAACAGAGGGCATGATGAAAGGATATGCTTGATGGGTTGATGGACGAAACAAAAGGTTAACCCTTGAACAATAGAAGGCATGACAATGGTTTTAACCATGCAGCACTAGACTCATGAACACCAAAGAGTGTTAGGATACAGAGATGCAAGAACATCGGGGTATTTAGGCTAAACTCATAGGATGGTAGGATTCATATTGAGAGGCCGTCACAAGGAAGGTTTATCTAAGCGAGTGCCATGTTCAAGGGAATGACTGTTGCCAAACCACGCTTTCTAATACTGAATGCAGTTATATTGTCTACTTTCCTCGTCTGATTAGTTTAGTGAGTCCAGATGGGTAAACTCGTCGATCTTTTCATATTTTAAGAGTCAAAAAAGGACCACTAAAAGAGTGACTCTATGCCCTATTTGATTAGTTTAATGAGTTCAGATAGGCAAACTCGTTGATATTTTCATGTTTTGATAGTTTGAAAAGGATCATAAAAAGAGCTACTCTATATCTTGTTTGTATAATTTAATGAGTCCACACTAGACAACTCGGTGGTCTTTTCGTATTGAGAGAGTTTGAAAAGATCATAAAGAACAACGCCATGGTGGTCCCTTTGCCATAGTTGTTAACCAGGTGTGACAAAAGGTTAATAGTATACCCGAATCAGTTCCTTTTCTGTGAGTTAATCTATTGAATCCGGATAAAGATAAACCTATGTTCAATAGATGTTGACCTCATTTTGTTACAAGTATGAGGAGACAGACTAAACTTGTTTTTTATCGTGAATTTTTAATGAGTCACGTGATGACAAACTCAATACCTTCATCAAATTTTAATGAGTCAAATGAGGAAAACTCTAGGTATCTTTCTTAGTTTATTGAGCAAGGAAAAAGAGGTAAAATAATTGCTCATTCCTTCTTTGTAGATTTAACAAGCCTGAAGAAGGGGAAAAAACTTGGGGATTTTTTCGATTTTAAGAGCGAGAAATGGTCCCAAAAAAGTAAGTGCTCTAGTTGCTACTGTAGATTTTTAACAAGCTCTATGACAAAAACTCGGGATTTTTCAGTTTAACGAGCAAGAAAAGTACCTAAAAGAATGCATGGGTTATCTTTATAAATATTTAACAAGCCTAAAGAAAAAAATCGGGATTTTTTCAGTTTTATGAGCGAGAAAAAAGTGCCTAAAAAGAATGCTCTAATGACCTTTTTCAATTTAATGAGCTAGAAAAAGAGCGAAAAAGAGTTGCTTGGACCGTTGTCGTATGTGTTTCACGAGCCCAATGATGTAAAACTCGGGGATTATTTAGTTTTTGAGAGTGAGAATATCCCATAAAAGAAAACACTTATATCTTCTTTGTAGTAGTTTAACGAGCCCAAAGTAGGAGACTCGAGGTTTTTCGGATTAATGAGCAAGAACAATACCATAAAAAGAATGCTCGCTCTTCTTCGTGGTATTTTAACGAGCCTAAAGAAGGAGACTCGAGGATTTTTCAGATTAACGAGCAAGAAAAATACCATAAAAAGAATGTTCTATCTTTTTTGATCTCATGCTTGACAATAGAAGGGTCTATGTCATGCATTTCCTCATAAGACTAAGGGAAAACATCGCAGAAGTCCTTAAAAGGGAAGGTGAAGCTCATAATTTCCTCAGGATTGTGATTGGCTCCAATCTGTATGTTTTGCACGATGCCTGTCGTGACAGAAATATCGATGAGAAATGTCTTTGAAATATTGCCCATGTTTCCTTCCACCTCCAAAGTTTGGATAGTCGTATAGGGTGAGGAAACAATTTCTGGTATGTCAAGTGACAGAATTTGAAGAGGTATCATGTCCAAATCAGATATTGAAACACGATGGTGTGAGTCCTCCCAAAGTCGCTCTTCTAAACTCATGATTTCTCTAATAGCTTCATCCTTATGTAGGACTTGATTGAGTGGATCGAAAGAAGGAGCGGTTATGGGAGGGGAAGTGGGACCGTTGGCCGTAACCAAAGTGACCAGAGATTCCGATGTAGATAGAATGGCTCGGTAGGCAAATTTAGCTGGTGAAAATGACATTTGTTCTCCGTAATTGTCAATGTCTGAAGGGGCTGGGAGGATCCAGGGATTGGTCAGTTCGTGAGGAATGGATGAAACCATAGAGACTGTCTATGGAACTGCGGGTAGCGGAAGAGGGAAACAACCCATCAGGGAAGAGCCCTTTAGTAGACTGGTATCGATAGTGACATAAGAGTCAGGTACACCACCCACTAAGGGTACAGAGCTGCTGGGTAATAGGGAGTAATCTGGGGTGCAAAAGTACAGTTGGTCTGCTATGACTATCTTTCCATCTAAGCGAAATAGGATGATACGAAAGACCGAAGACACAATGGAATTCATGGCATAAGTCCAAGTGCGGCCCAAAAACATATTATAGTTGATTTTATGATCCATGACTTCGATATCCACCATTCCCATTTTCCCACTCAAAGTGATGGGGTAGTCAGCAAGGTAACCTTTTGGGATGAAAGTGTGGTCGTCGAAAGATTTAAGGAAACTCGACGGCAGGGATAGGGTTGAAGAACCCAAAGCGAGCCAACATGAAGCTGACATGATGTAGGTAAAAGCACCTTCATCGATGACAATTCTATGTATACCCTTACCTTTCGAAAATAATTGCACTTGAAATGCAAGCTGGTGGGAAAGGGGAGGTTTATACTTTTCCATTTCAAAAATTGCGAGCATGGAATCCTGTGGGTCAGTATCACCAATAGCCAAAAGCAAAGATTTCCTTTGTGATGGGCATGTTTGTAATACTTCAAGCACCGACATAGTCGACGATGCTTGCGCCAAGTCTTCTACAATGCTGTAGTTTTGGGTGGCACATGCAGATGTATTGTGCGTTGTGCGTTGAAGTGCCCCTTTAGGGGGGAAAATTACAAGGTCAGCAACCGGCCTTTCGATATTGAAATCATTGGGCAGCGGTGGGTTTTGACTCGAGGAAGGTTCCTTTGCATGAGCGATAGGAGCCCCATAGGATTTGGCTCTGGTTTGTAGATCTGCTATTTCGAAGGTGTAAATGGTAGAAGATCCTTCACCAGCTGAAGGATGTTGCGAACCACCATTTCCCCCTTGTGGGGGTTGGGGTTGGTTTGTAATAAGGTGTTGTTGTTGTTGAGCGGGGAAAGGATAATTCAGGACAAAAGGGGTCCTTCTGGTGTCCTTTTTATTAATGAAATTTGTGCATTCCTGAAGATGTGGACACAAATATGTCATGTGGTCTTGCATACCGATTTTGCAAGGGAATCGAGCGGGTTTATCCTTTCCATCGTCATAGGGCACAACAACCCTCTGCTTTGGGTTTTGCTACTCTGTTGACTGCTCCTCAAAAGGAGTGGTATTTTTCTTGTTCTTACCACTAAGGTTTTCTGTAGACTGCATAGAGTTTATTGCGGTTGTAGGAAGAGCAGTCGATTTGGTAGTAGTGGAAGCATTGGAGTTGTGAGGGGCATTGGGTATTACATTGTAAAGAGTGTCAGACTGTGAATATATCATATCTAAGTGTTGGACATGACGTATGGATTGGTCTTCTGTGACTGCACCACCTAGGACAACATCCTTAGAGATTTGGGGAAGTAGGGACTTGCAGAACTAGTCTGCTAAGAGATAGTTTGGGAGGGGAGCTTTAACTAACCTCCGCCTACATCTCCATTCATGTATATGATCAAAGATGTGGGTGGCGGTATCTTGAAGTAATGAAGTGAGGAGTTCCATCCCAATCTCATAGCAGATGGGTAGCTGGAAGTGTTGTAAGAATTCCATCGCCAGAGCGTCAAAGGTATTTACTGACGCACGTGGTAACTCAATGTACCACTTAGGTGTGTTGCCAGTGAGGGTGTAGGGAAAAAGACGTAACCGGATGCTATCATCCACCATGGAGTTAGAAACACACCAAAGATGATAGGTGGTGATATGGGTGTCCGGATCCTCCCCTTGTTTCCCTTCAAACTTGGGGATGTTTGTTGGTATTTTATATGGGGTTGGTGGCCAAAGTAAGTTATGATAGATGGGGTAATTTGTAAGTTTGTACAAGTTGGGGATATCCAACGTTGCCAACAAAGGTAGAGTGTGGTGCCCCCAACTTGGACCAAGGCAATGACATATGACTTGAGGATCCTTACGGTCCTCCCATCATTTGAGTCCCAATATTATACATAGGCTGCATGGTATAGTAGTTGCCTTGGGGTATGTTATTGTAATGTGGATGTCCATGGGGATTTTGATGCCAGGGTATAGCATTGCCCCTAGGATAAGCGGTTCCCCCTTAACTCATTTGAATTTGTGAGTAGGGTGCCCCCATGGATTGGTTGGGACCTCCTTGAGGATTCCCACCCGTCACAGAACTAACCATATGTCCTTGATTGACATAAGGAGTGCTCATGTCAATCAGTGACTGACCAAGCATGCTTAAAAATGGAGGGGGGATTGTTACGTTCCCGACTGGTATATGCATATTAGGAGTGCCCCCATATACTTGAATTTGGGGGGTTGAACTGTACAATGGATGCCAACCATATTGTTGGTTGAGGGGACCCATGCTAACCATGCTATGTTGAGCATTATAAGGAGCATTGTATGTAGCACTTGTCGAAGGTATAGAGTTTGACACTAAAGGGGTGGAACCTAGCATAGGCTGGGTGCCACTCATGGAGGGTGTCATGTGAGTGTTTGTACCTGGGACAAATGGGATAGCGGGGTTCGCCATCAATGGTGTGGAGGTGACTGTGGACTAGGGAAGTGGTGGTGGACCAAAAGTGTCGCCAAATTTCCACGACCCGTTAGTCATCGACGGGATGGATGGAAATGTTCCACCTAAAGAAAAAGGGAGTATAGGTGCCATAGGAACCAAGAGTGGATCCAACGGATTCATCAGTGGAGGGTTAAAGGGAGGAAGAAATCCTTCGGTAAAGAAATCCTTCGAGAAACTTGAATCGTCGGTTGTCTAGAAAGATTCCGTGTGAGATCTAGGAGACTGATTCCCCGAAGATGGGGAATCCGGTTCACTGGAGCTCGGCGATCTTCCACAATGAGTGGAGGAAGTCCTAACAATTATCTAAATTGACAATGAGGGCTGGATATAGCCACGGTGACTGTTAATTTTTATCAATAAATTTTATCATGATATTTGTTAAAGTCTCAAATGATATCACTCGGGTGCCTAAAAAATATAAAATATACACTAAGTTGATCAATCAACAAACAGAGGGAAATGACCCTGTCTGAGAAGCACCGATCACTGGAGATGAAACCCAATATCACAATGAATAACAGAGAGGGCTAGCCAAATGTAAAGTTACGATTACTCTAGAGCTTCGCCCGAACCTCAGATTGAGGGGCCAAGTACTCTCATGAAGACGAGCACCCAACAAAAAAATGAAGATAGAGTAGGTTCGTCTATGTTAGGTACCAGGGCAGCCCGCCCCAGTCACCTTGTGTAAGTCCCTAAAAGCTTGGCCACTAAGGATACCTCAAATCACTGACACTACCGGGGGGGACATAGTCGCAGACAATACGCTGTGTGGGCAGGATATCTGAGTCCCCAACTCAGCTCAAAAATCCCCAAAGGGATCCCCAATACAAAAAATACCCAAAGGAGTTGCAAGCGAAGGTGGGCTACCTTCACTTATAGTCTGATGTTGTCTCGTATTTAGCTCCGCTTTGACTAGAGTGGTCTCGGTAGTATGAGTGCATAAGGAATTTTCTCTCTTATAATGACACTAGTTTTGGTTTCTGATCTTGGGTAGTTTACTCACACTGCATATCCCAAGATCCTAGCCTAAACTAATGTTTGTTTGCTCAATAATGAGTTACTGATTGATTTTAGGTAAATTTTATGTGTACTTTTTTAGTGTCTTCGGTAGGGGAGTTGATGTATGAAATGTGATGGGACTCTGACTCAAAAATCATGCACAAGACAATGCTTAAAAAATATTCAATTCGATGAAAACAAGTTGTATTCTATAGGTGAGAGTCTTTCACATATTCATATTTGTTCCATGCATCCTATTCATTATAACACATGCATAACCAACAGAAATCTTTCCAATGCTTTCCTAACCACTATTTGAAACCAAAATAAAGCAGCTTCTAACCAACTAAGTAGAAGAATGAATAAAGAATTGTTGATTTTTCTTTGATAAAAACGTTTTAAGAAAGAAAAAAAACTTGTTTCCTAAAAAAAAAAAAAAATCTTTCAGGACACCGATCTTGCTAACAAAATGCAGTTGTAGGTCCCTTTTAGTCCATGACCAGGCTTCCCATCCCTTTGAGTTTACAGACACAATTGTATGTCAAGATTTGGGGGACTAATGCTCTGTAGCAGTGGCCACAGAGAGTTACTGGGTCCACTAACGCTCTGTGTGTGTAGACACAGAGCTTTATAAAGCACTGTGTAGTCTGCTAACTTGCGTTAGTGTGGGAAAACAACTCAAAACAGGGCTTTTAGGATCAGATTCAAGGATGAATATATGAAGGTAGAATGCAACAAGGTTTTGGTGGGACAGAAAGGGAATCTAGAAGAATAGGGAGGTCTTAGAAGGAGGAGGAATCTGAGAATTGTCTGGGTAAATCGGGAACTAGATGTATAGTCCCTAGTGGAGTCGCCAATTCTGCTATAGGATAAAATGCACAATGTATGGAGAATGGAGATACCCTCAAGGGTCTTCCCGGGACACTTGGAAAACTGTAAGATTATCTGCAGCTATCACAAAGTTACATAGATGTCCATAAACATTAACTAACTATCAAAGAAAAACAGATGGATTACCTCAAGCCTCCGTGTAGATTTGATGGACAGCACAATGCAGCTAGGTGGAAGTCCCCTGAGCCGGCTCCAGATCAAGTCTTGCACATAGAAGAGACAAGCATAATCACAACATATAACCTTGATAACTTATACATGAATAAATAAAAGACATCTAGTTACACATAAATAAGCTACTCATGCTAAAAGGTATTGGACAAACAAATAAATGAATGACAATACCAACATCATGGAGTAGACAGTACAACTTCAATTCTATATTAATGTTGGAAGAGTGATTACAACCATCTGTTGCATCAACCTTCCCTTACCCCTCCAGCTTCTTTCTCTCTCTCCCTTCTTACCAATTTCTTATCCTTAGATTTGAGACTATGCTCAACAATCAAGTAAGCTATCCTTTCAAATGATCTAACCTCTATCACCATAGCCCTAGATTTGCTTATGTAGCAATTGAGTTAGGGTTGCCAAGTTCCTCCATGAGTTCCTTAAGGTAAAAGCAATGAAGTTTCCATGCTTTACAACCCTTTCCCATTTGCCTCCTTCATTAGGATGAGAAATCCCCCAAATAGGTCGAACTTGAGATGTTTCCTTGCTTTTATTGAGTAGATTTAAGAGCAAATATATAGATATTTATGAGTAAATTCACTCCTTTGACCTTTAGAACTTCATTAGGATCCACTAACGTTGTTCCCAAAGTAACAACTAGAGTTAGTAGGGTCACTAATGCACCCTTAGGCTTATAGAGAATCTTTATAAAGCAGGTTGTTAGTGTATACCCAACGTTAGTGTGGAAACAAGGCATGTCATCTTGGTCTTTGCTTCAGCTATCATGTCTTTCCCCTCTGAGCTGATGAGGGGATCATTTTGCTGTATAACAATAACAAGATGACAGATAAAATCATGTGTAAGCTCAAAACATATGCTTTGACATATACCTGAATGTGAGATACCAACTTCTTTGACTAAGTTGAGATCATAAATTGTTGAAGAAGAGTGCATTACTGCAACTTAACAATTTTTTGGAATAATATTTCAACATAGTTGTGATGCCCCTGGTCCACTTGCCGATTTGGATCATCTTAGATGTCTTATTCTTCCATGAAATTCAGATCTTCTTGTTTTTGCTGATTATTCTCTTCAACACATAGAGAATATAGTGTTGAACAAGATGCAACTTCCCAAATATTTGATTTTGATGTCTTCTCTCCATCAAGTGAAGCCCATTATTATTTGGTCTTCTCATTTGAATCTTCTTTTTCTGAATTTTATCCTTCAATGATATCAAGAGAATCTCTTTTTCGTAATACTCTTCCTAAGCAAAGATGAATACCATTTAGATCAAGAGGATATGTTTTTAAGTGTTGTACATCAGCATTGTAAGTGGGTTGATCTACTTCCGGTGGGTTTTGAAATGGTGGTACAAGTAGTTGAGTGGGAGTGGATGTTTGAGATGGATGTGGTTGGGCTTGTGGCTATGGTAGGGATAACATGGATTTGGGTATGGAGGATTTTGTGGAAAATGTAGAGGATATTCTGGATTTCTCCCATAAGTTCCTTTCCAACCTTGTTTCCAAGATTGGTTTTGGGGTTGAGATGGCCAAGCTTGCCAAGGAAAGGGTGTGCTCCAATTACTTTGAAATGGATGTGCATAAGCTTGAAATTCTGAATTAGGTTCTTGCATCATATCAGGTTGACTAGGCTTCCATGATCTTCTTTGAGCTTCATAACCTAACCTCTTTGGTGATTGAATTGCTCCATTGTCCTCTTAGTAAACATCATTCAACCTTGGTAATGATGGGAAATATTTAATAACATGTGATTTTGGATGGACAACACAAATATCGCTACTTCTTTTCCCTCATCTTTCATTCTTAACATTACTACTTGTTTGTTTATATTGCTAAGAAATTCCATTTTAAAGTCATCAAAGCAATTTCCAAGTTTCGCTTGACTTACTGATCTTGATGTTCATTTACTTACTCTTGCCCTTCCTCTTGATATGTGTTTGCATGTTTCACAAATTTATTCAAATGATAATTGGTATGCATCACCTCTAATCATGTGATTAAGAAGAACAATCCACTCATTTCTAATTGTTCTAAGTAAGAGGGTTTTTAGTGTGTAAAATCCTAAATGATATAATTTTTCCCTCTTAACATTATGCATGAATCTCTCTATTAAATCCTAAACACTCCCATATTCTTTTTGAGTCATTCTAAATATTTCTTCTTTAAGATCATGATCTTTATATTTTCTAGAAATATCATTTGCATATCATTACACGATCTTATTGAATTAGTCCCTAAACTCATGAACCATTTAAGAGATCCATCTTTCAATGTTTCCAGAAACAACCTCAACTTTTGAGTGTTTAGTAAGTAACCATAAGATCTACAAAGGATGTCAAATTCAAAGAGAAAGGTTTCCAGATTCTCTGACCTCATACCATGGAAGTTGGGAAGGAAAGATGGAGGGATGTTCTTCATATGAACGCTGACATCAATATCTTGAATGGGAAATCCAAGAGGATGTTATTCATTGTCATCATCTCCATCCATTTCTTGTATCTTATCTTCCACCTCTTATTATTCTAGCTGCAAAAGGGGATGGTGATGTGGTTCTTACTGCAATGCGTGATCAAATGGGGGGGGTTAGTGTTGGAGATTTTTTTTTTTAATAAGAATGTTAATGAAATATAATTTTATGTTCTTGAAATGAAAGATTCCTAATGCAATTTTTGTATTTGTTTTTGCATAAAGTAAAAGAAATGAATCAATTAAGGAAGAAAACAATGCATACTTTGACACCTCTCTGACAACGACGCCAAAAAGTGATTAGCCACAATATTGCAACCAGAATGCTGCAACTCCCAAGGCTACCAAATTTAATTATCAACCCGGGTTTCATAAAAAATTAAGAGGTATCAACACTATATGTGCAACATACAATGTGTCCTTCTCTTTTTGATCTAATGTAATGGAGTGAATGTCATGAAACCAAAGCCTAAAATAATTGCAAAAAAGGAATTGTTTTTCTAAATGGAAATGCTACTTGCTCAACTTGTAAATGCTATCTAATCAATTCATGAAAGGAAAAATTTTAATCTAATTGTAGAAAGAAATTTATTTTATCTTTCATAATTCATCAAACTACCAATTAGAATTGCATGCACCCTCTACCTACTTCACATGTGCCTACAAACTAGTAACCTACTTGCATCATACTTGTGATAAAGAAATTAAGTCCACTATGTTTTTACCATGAATAAAAGGAAGAGTTCAAGTGGCTTAGGATCTTCCCCTGATGATCTAGACTTAAACAGGAACGCAACAAATTACAGAGATAACCATATACACAAGATGCAGCGGAAATAATACTTCATTTCATTAATGGAAAATATTGAAATATGCTTACAACCAGAAATGGAAATAAACCAGCTAGGGCGATGGTAGCTTATCTCTGAGAAGAGATGTGTGGCTACATGCCTCTCAACTGTGTTACAATGAGGCTCGAAGGCCTATTTATTGTGAGAAACAATGGAAAAAACCCTTCATATTCCAAAACCTAACCCTGGAAGATGAAACGCCAAATTGTGGGCCCCGTTTTTGGGTAAGTTGGTACATCAACTTCCCGGGGTCGCGAATTGGTCGTCTTATCTCCGTTTGACGCGCATGATAGCCCGTTGGAAAGATCTCTCCGAGGACTACGACGGAAAAGACAAATTTTAGTCACGAAAAATCGCTGGCGGTAGATTTCCCAAAAAACGTCGTTTAGGGCCTCAAAACGGCTCCGGAAGTTCAGGACCCGAAAAAACTGCTAAAAATAGTAAATTGTGCTACAATTACGGAAACTGAAAAACTGAAAGAGACAGTTGCGGGGGCCCAAATGGGATAGGTGGGTGGCCACCAACATCCACCTGGATCACTAAAGGAATCCCTAATGTCACGCATAATGAGTCGATCTTGTGGACAAGATAGACCTTCCTAGAACTAAAGAAGACCTAATGACAAGCAAACCAACCAGACACTATCTTTCTCTAAATATGCTTTTATAAATAATGGAAAACAAGTATGTTTAGGGCCTACCTTATGTTCAACACAAGTTTTGTGATGCCCTTGCTCCTTTGATCCAAATGAGCTCCTTTGTCGCGAACCTGCAAACACAAACAAGGCAAACAAATTAAATAGCACCTTAAAAGCCAATATCATAAAACATATTTAACATGAAAGTCAATGAGTCCATGAAACAAATAACATGAGATACTTGTTGAGAAAAATGAGTCTGATTGTATTAATTCAAAAGAAGAAGAAATTTACAACCTTTGCCTTGACGCTGTACAAGCTCCTCCCAGGGTCCAACAAGAAGTCTCCTCTAATTTGACAAGTTTGACTCACTCCCCAATGAAGCCAAAAAGGTATGTGATCTCTCCTCTTAAGCTCAACTAGGAAGTCTTGATTTCATCAGCATTTACCCTAAAAAATGTTCAGCTTCTAACCTCCCTAGCAACTAACCCAATGCCTCAATTTATAGTGCAATGGAGGGAAGTTACTAGGTCCTCCTTCAGAGGGATAGAATCCTCCTTCAAAGGGATAGCTCTTCCTAACAAGGGATTAGTTCCTTCTCTTTTGGGATGCATGAACCACCTTGGAGCGAACAATCCACGTGAAAATTCCTTCTAGAATCATCTAGAATTAACCCAAAGTGAGTTTGTTAAGATAAAAATTGCGCCTTTTGACTTTCACAGGGGTACGCACCCTCCCCTTTACAGAGAGAGCGTATAAGTACATAGGTAATATGAACAAAGGGTGCGGGCCCGCAGGAAAAAGTCAGAGAAAGTGCGGAACCAGAGTTACATTGTTTTTTGATGTCTTTCTCTCATTTCCAAAGCTTATTTTGAAGAGATGAGGTCTAAGACTTGCTTAGGAGGACAGTACAAGTGATGATAGACCCATACTGACTGCAAATAATCAAGGTGACGATATTTTTGTGTAATAATAACTAACTAAATGGGTTAATATTACCCATTATAAGATTATTATTTAAATTTATAATGATAAAAATACTAGCACTATTATATAATGATAATAATTTAATAATGTTTAGTATTATTAATTTTAATGATAGTATTATATCCACACTTTTAATTTATAACTTTTAACTCAAAAAAGTTTTTAAACCAAAAAATTATTAAATGGCATTATAAAATATTAATGTTTTCTGATAACAATATTATAACTAATAATTTTGACCAATCTAACCATTTCTTTATCAATTATGACCTTGGTCCAATTGAGTCCTATATAGCCGTTTTTCTAGTCAAACCTAACTGTTGGAAGATCTGCCATCCCTAGTTAACATGGAGCCATGATCTAATTTTTTCAACTTAATCTGATGATGAACCACACTCGTTGGTTCGTAACGTGTCGACAAAGATTTTATGATGTGAATTTTTCCTAAAATATTTCTATAAACTCAAATTAGCACTTGTTTTGTTGAAAAGATGGGATCCCTTGTTCGATCCTGAGAGGGAACAGTTGGGAGCTAGACCGATTTAGGTCCATTTACTAGGCCTTCCGATGCAATTTTGGACTCTTTTTATTTTCAAGCGCATTGGAGACGCGCTGGGTACTTATTTGGAACATGATCGGTCCTATGAATCAATGGGGATCATGACTATGGCTCCCACCCTGGTACATTTGGATACCAGAGAAGGCCTCGAGGAAAAAATAACCCTGCATTGGTGGCATTTATCTTGTTGACAAAAACTTGATTACGAAGGCATTCCATTCAGGTGCGACGATGTCATAAGGTCAGACATCTCTTAAAATATTGGCCACTACACTGGCCTACTACTCCAGCTGCTACTAAGGGAACAAAACACTGACAAACAAAAGACCCGATTGTGGACGAGAAGCCCACATGTCCAGATCGTCTAAAGGATGTGCCTGGGGTCAATATACATCCATCCAGTGCCTCCCATATGTCACCTTTATCCCCTCCTAAGACTAGATCTCGGTCTGCTGCGGAGGCTACTCCTACATCGGGTACTATTTCTTCTTCCTTATCCTCTACTCTAAATTTTAATCATTTTATCGTCTCTCTGGCATCATCTGCATCTTCTTTTTTTTTTGTTACATCTCCCATTACTTGTGCACTTGAACCCCCAGTCTCCTATCTTTTCCACCACCCTGCCGGTTGTCCTTGGCCAGGGACATCCACTCCATCCTATTTCACCCACTATTTCGTGCTCTCACTGCTACAACCTCCATTCCCGCCACCAGACAAATCCTGATGTGCTTGGTATAGGTATCACACCCTCTACTATGAGCATAAACCCTCCCGGGGGAGACATTCCAAGATGTCCAAAGCCATTAAAATTGTTGGGGATGATGTTGCCCTGGGCCGTCAAAACACCATTGAAAGGGTACTTAGAGCACCAGACACCCTTGGAGTTTTTCTCTAATGAAGTGGCTCTCCTTCTACTGTAGGGGTTTAACTAGTCCCTAAAAAAAATTAGCCCTTAAGAGACTCTTGAGTTGTGAGCCCTATCACATTATATTTCTTTAGGAAACCCTAGGTTACTCTGAGCAGATTATTAAGACCCTTCTAGCTCTCATGCCAGGGTGGCACTTTCAAGCCCTAGATGATGTTGGGAAATCTAGGGGTCTGGCTCTTGGGATCAACCCTCGAACCATAAAGGTTTCATCAAATTGGGGAGTTCAGGGTTTCCTTGGCATGGATATATTCTGTCTTGAATTGGGAAAACATCTCTGTATTATGAACATTTATGCTCCCAATCAAATAGATTGGCCTTCTGGCATCAGTTCCTTGAAAACCCCCAGATCAACCAATCCTCTATCTTAAGGGGAGATCTTAATTTTTCCATCGAACATGAAGAGTCTTGGGGACACCACTCGCAGTTGGATCCACTCTTGGATCGGTTGGGCATCCTCTTGGAGAAAAATGGCCTTATTGATGTTCTTATGAAGAAGATGACAACATGGCACAACAGACAGACCAGAGTGTTGGGTTGTGTTATATTCTTTCCACGTAGTTAATAGGGGGTTTGAAGGGCACCCATAACCCCACTTTATGGGGTCTGGGGTAGCGCCTCAGAAAATTTTGGTTTTGGACCTATGTTAGTTGGGTAGACCTGCCTATGGTTTTGTGCATGATTTTCACACATGTTTTTTGGACGCGATGGTTTTCGGTCCATGGTATTCAACGTGATAGTTTTCAGTCCATCGTATTGGACGCGATGATTTTTGGTCCATGGTATTGGATGCGATGATTTTTGGTCCATGGTATTGGATGCTTCGGCATGTATAAATATGTATTGTAACATTGAAAGGAACATAATGAAAAATCAAGCTGGTAGTCCCGGTTTTGGGATCCAATGGGAAAATCTCTATGTATATGTGTTTTATGTGTTATGCTCTCACATTGTTTATTTTTCTATGTTTTAGAATTTGTATGTAGGTAATTTTTGTACGAGGTTAAAACCTACATTTGGTATCAGAGTTGTTTTTGCTTCAAGGGGATGCCTTTGCTGCTGAGGGGTTTTGCTCGAGCCTGTGGTAGACCATGTTCAGTGGAAGATCTATGAGATCGATTCTGGTGTTGAAAGAAGATGGTGAGCAGTGGAAAGATAGAGATCAAGAAATTTAATGGTCAGAGTTTTGAGTTGTGGAAACTCAAGATGGAGGATATTTTGGTGGATAAAGACCAATGGATCACGGTAGATCTAGGTACTAAACCAATGGGAGTGTCTGATGAAGAATGGAAGAAATTGGATCGGAAGGCAAAGAGCACAATATGATTGTGTGTCTCAGATTCAGTATTGTTGAATGTATCAGGGGAAGCTATGGCGAAGGCTTTGTGGAACAAGTTAGGGACTTTGTACCAATCTAAGTCTCTGGTGAATAAACTGTTCCTGTGGAAAAATCTATATAACCTGAGGATGAAAGATGGAGACTCGGAGATAGAGCATCTAAATGCATTTAATACTATGGTAAGTCAGTTAGCATCTATTTTTATTAAAATTTTAGATGAAGATAAGTGCATCATTTTGTTGTGTTCTCTACCAGATTCGTGAGATAATCTGGTTATTGCAATAGGTAGCAATGCAACTGCCTTGCATTTTGATGAAATAGTCTCGTCCTTGTTGAATGAGGAGATTAGTCAAAAAAATATGGAGAGCTAGAATGGTGATGTCTTGTTTGTACGAGGATGGTCCCAAAATAGAAACAAAAATAAGTCATCGAGTGGGAGATTTAAATCTCCAGGAAAACCTGTAAAGGTGGTGTGCTAGAAATGTGGAAAGGAAGGGCACTTCAAAAGGCACTATAAATCTAAAGCTCCTGATAAAGGAAAGGGATTTGATGATGCTCCTTCTACAGAGGCGAAAAACACCTTAGATGAAGGTGGGGATGTGTACTTGGCTTCTTCATGTACAAATGTAGATCATGAAACATGGTTGATTGACTCAGGAGCATCCTTTCACTTCACTCCCCATAGAGAGTGGTTCTGCGAGTATGATCCGGATTTAAATAGGAACGCAATAGATTACAGAGATAACCATAAATAAAGAGATGCAGCGGAAATAACACTTCATTTCATTAATGGAAAATACCGAAATATGCTTAC
>APFE030627914.1:220228-261494 GCA_000404065.3 Pinus taeda | reverse complement strand
TAGTTAAGTTCAACTTGGTCTAGTATAGAGTTAGGTATAGAGTTAGGTAAAGTGCGTTTCTTTACCGTTGTACATTTTTTAACTTACAATCCGACGGTCACGATATGTAGTGATCCGACGGTTCATTCTCTCCTCGATATTACCGACACTTGATCCATGGCTTGACACTCGATTGGTCCATGAATTCTATTTAAAGCGCATGGAGGGTCATTTGTAGGTTCACCGTGTATGAGAGAAGCTTATGTAAATTTTCATTCTTTCATTAATAAATTGCCTGTAGTATCCACGTTGGCACGGGCCGTGGACTGTTTCCCTCTCTGAGGGTTTTAACCACGTCAAAATACTGGTGTATTGATCTGTGATTTGTTTGTGAGCGGTGTCCTTTTCGTGTTCTGTCTGAGGAACTTACCCTGTAAATTCCTACAAGAAATACGTGGAGGACATGTCAATGGCAGGATGCTCAAACATTATGTTTTTCAGGACTAAGAAAGTGTTATGTCACAATCATTGTTGATACCATTTACTTTTGCACTGTCATGAGTGGGTTTCTTTTATCTCAAAGTTGATGCCCGTGGAGAAGGCCCTGAGCTTTTAGATATTTTGCCACCATAAATACAGAAAATAGTAAAAATTAGATGCAGTAGATACTGAAGAGAAGGACTCAAGGCTACTAGTCTACGGTGTCCTTCACACTTCACTAGGAAGTGCCCTCCCTAGCTGGAGCCACTATTAGGGTCCTATAATTTATAGGATCAATGATCATTGAGTATTTTGTTTTAGTATTTCGTATTGTAAATAATATAGATTTCTATAAATGATTTCCAAAAAAAAGAGATAGAAAAGTGAAAATAAAAAATGAAAAGAGGGCATAAATACAAAATAAAAAGAAAAAAGAAAAGAAATAATAAATGAAACCCATAAAAAAAAACTCAAAGTGATGCTAATTTAAGTGCCACTACTAGCCTTCTGGCTTTGTAAAAGAATAAATAGATGGAATTGTGTGCAACTTGTTTAAAATGCCACAATCCCTTTCTTGAGACATATAGCTTAATAATGCTCAAGTTGTTTTCAATTTATGTTAATTAGGTTAGAGTGAATAACTTAACCAAATAGTTTAATCTTGGTTAAGATTAGATTGGTAGAAATAGGTGAAAAATGCTAATCCAACTATTTAATCTGGATTAATTGAGCTAATTAGATTAATCTAGTGTTTGAAATAAATATCCTTTCTCTTTCAGAATAAGAATTGAAAGGGTTTGCATACCCAAATGTACCCACATTGTCTTTTTTAGCATTAGGATGGGAAAATGAGGGTTTTTATGTAATATGTCTCAAGTACTCATTTATCCAAAGTTTTCACTTTGGGTTATGTTTTATGTGCTGAAACATTTGGCAGACACTCATGTGTTAACTCCTACTGTACTTCACCACCACCCGATCACTCAACGCCAACATTTGACAGCTCATGACATTTATCAAATCCCCCCTGAAGAAACAAGGTCTAATGATGAGGTGGGGGGGGGGTGTTCCAAAAAGAGGTTTAGTGCTCCTTGACATAGCATCATTAGGTGAGTTCAGACACCCCCTCCATAAATCCAATGCCACCACACCCCCACTCTGAAAGCGATATTTCCTTCCTACCTATCGCGTATTCCCATTGACGGTAGTATCCACATCCTATCACAATTGTCACTCCCACCACACCACCTCACCCATGTCCCGTCATTCCCACTAACAGTCTAGTTCCACTCTTTCCCAAATCCCCAGCTGCCACACTGTTTCAGCCTCCATTAATATCCTAACCATTTACCAACACCATTATAGGGATTTTAATGCCTAAAGAGACCATTTTAAGGCTAGTTTCACTGCTGATAAGTATAGAATTTCACACTCTGATCACACTTTCTTTCCATTACTTGTTCATTAAAATTCCCTCCTCTTTGTACTGAAATTCTTTCTGCAGCATTCCTACTACCCATCATTCATTAATTTCTAGTGGTTTGTTGCTCTTAATTTCCCAAATTACTGGAGGCACAGTGATTTCTTATTATTGCAGTCTTTGATCCTCATCTTGAAAACCACCATTGCACCTAAAACTACCCCTATGATTAATCTGATGCTTAAGCCCTTTATTGATCTAGACCATATCCCACTTAGAGACCGATATTATAAAATCACGGAAACTTAGTGCGAATTCGACTTGTTCGAACTACGTTGTTGGTTTTGAGATAACTTCCTTGACAATCCAACGAGATACATCTTTGGAAATCCAGAATCCCTCTATTTTATATTACCCAATACTATCATTTTCCTGAGATTAGAGGGTATGGTACAAAGATGCCACCATTCAAACTATTCAAATACTTACCCATGAGGATACTTTCCTTGGAATATATTAGCCATATAATTAATTTTGACAATATTCACTTTGTGCCAGCCAAGAAAAAATTCCAGTTCAATATTAAGACATAAGTTGGACCATTCATCTGCAACACTAGAGCAACAAGATAGGAATCATACCTCCTGCTGAAACAAATGAACTTCCCTCTCAGTTTCACTTTGTCTTATGACCCCTTTGGGGTAATTTCGAAGTTGAGAGTAGAACAAAAAACTACACCATATGTGCACACATAGAGGCCTGAAATTGAAAAGTATATGAACCATCACACTTGGTGGTGGAAAATGAATTACAAGAGGTCACGGAGTAGGTACTTTCAAGGATAGCTTCAAAGACTCCACTACCAAAATAAAAATCAGAAAAGAGATCAAGGGAGGATGATTCCCCAATCACCGAAGTATAAGGTAAGGAATTCAAAATATATAATAAGAAGCTTAAAGTTGGCTCCAAATCTAAAATAGAATTTCCATCACTAGATGACACACAAGGCACTATTGTGCTCTTAGGTTTGAAGACTTTCAAGTTGGAGAGTGGAAGTACAAAATCTCCATTATCTTCCTTAGTTACAAAGGATATTCTAGCTACTGTCCTGTTAGAGTCAGTATTTATATACTGCCATTAATGATCAAAACTCCTTTTTTATATCATATTAGGGTCCCATTCTAAATTTTTTGTCATTCCACCTAGGTCCTGATGCAAAAATTTACTCACTAATGGTATTCCTAGTAAAAAAACCTCACTCTCCCTCAAAAAATCTATACTTGGTAGCCCACCTTCTTGCGTCTTACTAAGCATAAATCTATCATAAAAGCTCATTTCACCATGTTTTTTGTCAGTTATCTCCCCAAGGAGTCTGGTCACTCAAAGTTTTCATTATGTCACTAGGTTTCATCCTCCAAGGCTCATTAATACTCCATTTCAATGCATAAAGCCAACAAAAAATATGAGAGTGACAAAAATAATATCCCTTTTTCATTTCAAGAGGATTTGCAAACATGTGAAGATGCTTGCCAAAGTTGTAATTTTGATTTCAAGTATGAGTTTCATCCCAAATTGTAATTTTGTTCCAAAAAAAAGATGTAATAAGTAACCTTTCCCAAGCTACCAACTCAGTTCCACATGCCAACCGGACATTAAATGTCAAAAGAAAAGTGTCTACTCCAACAATTGATCAATCTGCAAAGAAAAAGCACAAGGTAAAAGGGTATGAGTGCAATGTTTCAAAATCACTTTCAAACATTAGAAAATGGGTTTTAAATAAAAAAAATCAAATGCTATCAAGTATTTAAAACCTTCAAGACATCCATTTTCCCCTTGTTTTCTCTTGTGATGGCCGAACAACCTCAACAAGGGAGAATTTTTTGAGTTTGACAAGTGAAATCAAAAAAACAGAGCTTTCGCTATGTGTTTGGTAACTAGATGGTGTGTTTGTGTACTACACTATGCATTTTAGTGTCATGTTGCGCATTTGACTATGAGGGCGTGTTTAAGTGATACGTTGCCCATTTGAGCAGTGAAGGGCATGTTTCAGTTGTGCGTTGCGCGTTTGACGAGGGTTGCTCTCCAGCCTCTAAAACAAAGTTCCATTGCCTCTGAGAGCTTCAGTTGGTTGTCTTCTTCCTCCCACAAGTAAGTAGAACCAAAGTAGACCCTCCTTGCATTTCACAACTCATAAATTCATGGTGCTACATCTCTTGAGTGAAATTTAGAGATTTCAAATCTACACACCCTAGTTTCATTCCCACACTTCCAATTTCACACCCTAGTACTTTTGTTCCCTTCCCATATCCCTATTAAATTCTTTCCCAACCCCCATATCATTTCACTATTTCCCAAAGCCATTTATTCCCAAAACACTAAGACTCGAGCATTCTATTTACCTAGGCTCCCAAAATCCCTAACCTGTAATAAAATTTCCTATCTCAAATCCCTTTACATTGCCACTCCCTGTCACCTCCCTTAAACCATAAACTCCTTCCCTAATCTCCCTAAATTTCCTCACACTATTCCTAACTCCCTATAACCATCTTCCACTATCATTTCATCTCCCTATGGTTTTAAAATCAAGACACCATGTCAGAAGAAGGAAACAGAGGTTCTAGTGAGGAGGAAAGGAAGGGGAGGAAGTCAAACAAAGGAGGGAGAAACCTTATATTTGAGCCAGTAAATACCAATCAACTCATGGCATCTCCCATGACTGTGACATATTTTAAACATCTAGGATGTTTTGAATTCTATGAGAAAGTACAAAAGGTCCAACATCATCCTATGTTGAGTAGACTATTCATCTCCATTCTCCATGACAACAAGGTAACCCTTGCTGGTGTCACTTTCACTATGTCCACTACCATCATATCAATTGCTACTGGAATCCTTCATATTGGGGAAAAATGGTTTAAGCTAACATATTTGGAGGAGCATTACTATGAGCCATATATCAAACCTAGATATAGAAATGATAGAAAGAGGATTTTCCCTTTCTCTTACCTCCTGGATAGATATGTTCCCATGATGAAAATCATCATGAGATACTTTACTTGTGAAGGAAGGTTTTCCAAACTTTATACCTATCATATCCAACTATTGATGCATTTCAAAAGGGTTAAGATGCTTAACATACCATATTACCTCTTCCAGAGCATTGACAAGATGGCATATATTGTCCAAAAAGGATAATATGAGCATCAAATGAGGAGTATTTTCCACCACTACCCCATCAAAATCATTGTCCTCCATCACCTCAAACAATTGAACATTGTATGGAGTACTTTCATAGCTAATGAAATATTCATTGATCCATCTATTCATCATGTTCAAGATGTACCTTCATCATCTCATCCTTCACATCCATTCCTCCATCTCAGCCCACAGTTCATGCATCATCATCAGATTAGTCTCCTTCACCATCACCATTTCATGAGCACATTAAGTCACCTAGCAGAGATGAGATGAGTGAGCCTGAGTAGACTAAGCAGGTTGAGGTCATTAAGCCTAAGAGGGTTTATTTTGGAATATTAACACATACTTATCAGAGAGGTCATAGCCAGTTGCTTTCCCCACAGATTGTGGGAGGGGCCCTATCTTATTCACCAACAAAATAGGTACACAAAGGAAAAAAAAAGATGACAGAAGTAGGGATTCAGGCAGAGATCAAAGATGAGGAGGAGGACCTCCATGAGACAAAGCAGGATTTTGACCGCATTGACCTAGATGAGCATGATGACAATAAGGACACTAGAATTTTCATCGAGTAAAAAGATGCACTCATTGGGGAGCTCCAGGCAAATTTAGAAAGGTCTAAATTTATCATTTCATATTATCAGCAAGAAAACTAACAGCTTCAAGCTGAGCATGATACCATGGAGATTCATCTCATCAAGGAAAAAAGGGAATAAATGAAAGATAAGGCATTGCTTGATGATTCCCATGATAGGTATGGTGAACCTGAATAAGAGCAAGAACCAAAAATCAGACCTAGGACTAGAGGGCTGAAAATAGCTCTAGAACTAGAGAGACAAAAGGAGGGTGATCTTGGAAATCAACTAACATGGAATGAAAATTTTTCCATCATTATTAATGAGAACTGGGAGCATTAGCTTGACAAGGTAGACTAGCATTTGAAGAAGCTCGTAGATAAGGCCAAGAAATAAAATGACATTTAGAGAAAGATGGCAAAACAATATGCCATGAAGAACAAGATTGTAAGGGAAAAGCTTAGAAGAGATAATGCAAAGATTGAAGCCCTAGAAAAGCAGGAAGAGTAAGGAAGACTTGAAATCCTTACTGAAGCCTCACTCCATGCACAAACCACATGATCAAAAATCATTTCACCACTTTTGATAAATTTTGAGGTAATTTTGAAGTTTTTTGCTTTTCAAGAAATCATAAACAGTTTTATGACAGCTAGAATGCAAAGGGAAGAATGCCATTGACGTTGAACTTTTGTTTGGGGCACTATTTGGACAAATGAAGACTACCATTGGATTCAAAGAAGGGAAGAAATGTAGGAAAACAACTTTACAAGCCCTGGTTTGCATAATTGGTAGGTGAAAAGGTAAAAAAAAAACCTAAAAAATCAAGGTTTTGCCTCCTTTTTCACCTTGCCATTGCGTGTTTTACCAGTCTTGGGATAATCATCCTTTGGAGCGAAAAATCAAGTTTTTTTTTTAAACTGAATGTGGATCTAGAAACTAGATAGAATAAGATTTCCAATGAGCTATCTTAGGCTCAATTTGCACAATGGGAAGGCATTCCAAATCATCCTACAAGGTGGAGGGAGTGTTTGACACAGAGAGGGCGTGTTTGACACTGAGAGGGCGCATTTGACCAGTTGCACACTGAGAGGGCACGTTTGCCCAGTTGCTTGTTTTTTCACTGTTTATCTCCAGATTTGATTCTCATCTTGGGAAATCAAGTTTTTACTAGTGTAATTCATGATGCAAATGTAATTATGTCCTTTTTACTATTACCTATGGTAAATGCATTAGGTAAATAAAATTTATGAGGTGTACTGAATCAATTCCATTGTAATTAGGGATGAATCACTTTGACCACCCTACACTCTAGCTATCAATTCAGATTTTGGTGGAACTGCTCCTCCTCTCATGGATTCAACCCCTGAGGTTGGGAGGAGTTTGTTTTGAGGACTATATCTTGTATTTTTCAGTATTTTCAAAGGTTGGACTCTGTTGGATATTGTAATAATGATTATAGACACTATTGTATTAGATTTTGGCCAGTATTAATAGATGAGTTGCAACTATTTCATTGGGATACATGTTGTATGGATGTTTAGTAGTGTTTCTTCTTTGTCATCATTTGTATGAATGTTTTGTATTCTCATAAACCATTCCATGTCTTTTATATGGTAATTTTCAAGTTCATAGGCAAAATAGATGTTTTCTCATGCTTTGTTTTGGGAAATCTATCAGAATTTGTCCATTTTTCTTCAGTTTAGGAAGAATTCATCTCATATGCTCTTCCTAACTCCTCATCAATCAAAAATGATCTCACTAAACAACCTTTTAAGTGCTAAGCTTCCTAGCTACCTTGCCCCTTTGAATGTCTGCAATCATATCTCACTTGCCTTGACCTAGCTTCTTTGACCTAACACCCTCATCTAGTAATAAACCCCACCAAATCAAATCAAAACAACCTCTACACTTTATACCTAGCCTAAAACCCTAATCCATCTAGCCCTCCTAGCTTTGATTTTTTGGAGAGAGCCCTCTCCGTCTTGGTAGGGCTAGCTACCAAGTCAAAAGGTTGGTCTGTGGTTACCTCAGCTAGACCCTTCCTCAGCCTTGGAGATCAGGAACAGTGCTAACATGTCCCTCAAACACCTAGAACTTCTATAGAGCAGAGACATTTGGACATTTTTCAGAGATTCAAGGAAATCAAGAAAATGAATGAGGTTATTCATGAAAAAATATTAGCTCAGTTTAGAAAACAATCCTCTTCCATTTAGCATAGACTCATTTCAAAATATGATACAGAGAATGGAAGAATGCATATGGAATTCTTGCAGGCCCAAGTCCCTCAACCAAAGTCAGTAGTAGAATTCAAACATAACACTTTTGAATTTGAGGCAAAGGATGTCCATCCTTTGGATCAAATAGATATGCACACATAAGAAGGTGAGATGGTATATTCGAATTTCACATAGACTGTTATCACTACCTCAAAATTACAGCTTACTCTAAATAATGTATAGTCTCAACTCAAATTGGAGAAAGTCTCCTCATCGGCCAAAGATACTAGAATAAAATAATTGGAGGAAATGGTAGTTAAAGCAGGCCTTGATCCAAAAAATGCAAAAGCTATAGAAGAACTAATCAGAAAGAAGAATGTTGATATTGTAGCATTGAATAACCAATTAAAGTTGTTAGCAACTGAAGAACCCCAAGCTAAAGAAATTTTACAAACAAAGTTAGAAAAGGAAGAAATGCTAAAGATGCTAGTTGAGCAAGTTGCCGAGATTAAAGAAATGGAAGCATAAATGGATAAGTTAATAAAGGAAAAAGGAGTAGAATTCACAGCTTGTTATGGTTCCTCTTGATGCTTTTCCTATTACATCTCTACTTCAGACAAGAGTCTCTACAACAGCTTCTACATCCGGAACATCTTCCTCAATAGTGCTTCCCACCTCACTCGTGGATGAATCAGTTAAATTGGCTCAATCTATGGAAAATATGATAATATAGGGAGAAGCGATGAGGAAACTGAAGCAAGAGATAAACTTTTTGTAGAATCAGAGTACAAGGTATGAAAATTCTTACTTGATAGAAACACATAAAACTCACACCTTGTCTGAAAGATTACAGAAAAATGAATAAGGTTGTGCCATGGGAAAATAATTGGCAAAGGTGAGGGAAAACATATGGAAAACAATTAATGAAGACATGGGAGAAATTTTCCCTTCCATCCAAATCATTTTTTAACAGAAGGAAATTTTTGAAAGGTCAACTGAAGCCATTGAGAAGGTTAGAAAGAAACTAAGAGACAAAACACATGAAGCTATTGAGCTGATAAAATTTCTAAATTCCAAGAACAATCAAGAACTAGAAGAATCAGAGATTGAAGATAGAACTCAAACTATTTTGGAAGTCAGGAAGGTGCTGACTAAAAGGAACCTAATGAGACAGCTGGAGTAGAAAGGGAAAAACATGAACATAGGCATACATAGATTCTTTTCCAAGTTGGAGCCTCTCTACAAGAAGGGACTTCCAAACCTATTAGTTATAAATGACAAACTTAGTACATTGCTAGATTACAGAGCACATATTATGAAGAAGGCGAGAGACAACTTGAAAGTTACAGTCAGAATACTTTGCATGACAGGAAGGGCATTTCCAAAAGAACTATCATTTGACCTCGACATATAATTATTGTAGCAGCTACAACCACCCTCCAAAAATTTGCCTTAGCCCGTTTTGGAGTCTCCCTCCCAACCTTTCACAACACCTTGTCTTATTTCATCATGTACACAAGCTTCAGTGTTTTCCTGCATAAAGAAAGCCTGTTGATCACATCTTGATGCATTCCTCTCACAGGTTGTTCACCCAGACTTGTTCCAGTTGTAGGTTGAGAAGTTTCCTCAAGAAAATTTCACATTTCTAGAGGGAAACTAGCCTTCCCTCCAGAAATTACGCAATTTTGTCTGGAAGCCTGTTGGGCTCCCGAATTGCACAATTTTACCAGCCAACACTCCCAACTAGAATTGCACAAATTTCCCCAATAGGGATGATCAACCCATAATTTGCGTAAATTTGGGTAGCATTCAGCTCCTCTACCAAGAAATTGTACAAACCTCTTAGGAAGTTAGCCCAGCTCCCAACCAGAAATGTGCATTTTTCTCAAGTAGTTGAGCAGTTTCATGCATGAGCAGTTCGGTTGACCAGTTCCACTCGAGACTAAGGAAACTTGACTTGCATGCATGCATGAATTTTTTTTCCTAGAATATCAAAAGGAAACATGCAAAAGACATCCCATGATTCAGGGAGCTATTTTTTTAGCAGCCGGAGGTTACATGCAAAGTTGTTTTAGAAACTTCCCCCGAAGTGTTGCTTTTTCCTAGATTTGTGGCATGTGTGTCGTGAGCCCAAAATTATTTACTCAACACATCAAAGCTCATTCATTCACATCGATCATGGAGCTCTGAGATCCCACAACACATCCAGGACTCTTCGACACATACAACTCAACTTTTCACGGGTAAGTGGCCTAACCTTGTCTTTTTCAGCATTTCTGTCGCTTTTTGTGCATTTGCTTGTGTGGTTGTTGTTTTCTTGATTTCTCTGAATGCTTGTTATCATTTGCATGTATACTAGCTTGTCCTAGGTCTGTTTCAATTTTCGTTTCTATCTCATTGTTGTCGCATGCATGAAACTGGTTTGCATGAACGTTCGTTGAACCAACCAATTGCTTCACCCACATGCATGTTGATCTATTTGCTAAATATTTCATTCATGTTTTCAATGCACTATTAATCACTTCTACTTTCACTTAGTGTTGTCATGCATTCACTATCTTATTTTCTTTAAGTTTTCCATCGGTGAGTTGGGCCAACCTTAGCCTGGACTCTGCCTTCACTGAGACTGTATTGCACAATCTGGGGAAGGAAGGCTCTACCTTCCTCTCCAGAAATGTGCATTTCTGCCCAACAATTTTCTCCATGACTATTTTGGGCATTTCTGAGGGGCAGTTACTACTGGCCTAGAAAATTACGCAATGCAGTCCCTGAGCCCGCAGTCAGTCCCAACTAGAATTGCGCATTGAGCAATCCCAGTAGCCAGCAGTCAGTCTGGATTGCACATTTCATAGATGCAACAGCCAGTCCTACCTCCCAGATAGCCTAGATTTCCTTTTTCACAATTATGGCAGCCGATCACTAAGCCTCCCAGAAGAAATTGCATAATCTTACCCATCAGTTTCCTAGTTATGTGTTGTGTCATTCCTCGAAGTTGCTTTGTTTTCACTGATATATTTCTTGCCATGCATGTTTCTTGTCTCCAAATCTTTCAGGTGTTCATATGTCTCAATGGCCTCCAAGAGAACATGATCACAAGGCACCAATGGAAGTGTAGTTGGAGCAACAGTTGAGCAAGTGTCCTTTAGTCTACCGATATATGAATATACAAAGTTGTATCTAGACAGGGACATCAAACTGAAGTGGCAAGAGGTCAATCAAAAATATGTAGGCACTTTGGGGAACACCTCAAAGACCATCAGGTGTACGTGAAAATTCACAAGTCTGGCTTGTAATAGATTGCATGAAGATATCCCATGTTCCCATGTGTGGACATGATACACTGGATCATCTCTCACACTGATCTCGAGACAATGACCTTGAGTAGTGTTAGTGGGAAGAATATTGCGACCTTCTAGGAACGCGATTATGATGAGATGTATCAAATTTCAAAGCCCGTGACTATCATGGAGACTCCATTCAGCTTACCCAACAACAATGCTAATTCCAGAGACATTCTAAAGAATTGGGTAAAGGAGCTAGTGCGATTCAGATTGACATCCAAACAGATCTACAAGGCAAAGATATTGAGGAAGGCGTATCAATACTTGATCCTATTTTCTTGTCGACGGTATGGCCAAGCAAGCACACAAACCTTCCCACAGAGTTCGGTGGTTGCACTAGACCAATTGGCTAGAGAAGGAAAGCCATGTAACTGGTCCGACATACTGGCTCAAGAGTTGAATGAACAAGTAATGAAGGCTCGACAGTCACTCGATATTATAGACATATTTGGGCACATCAATCCCAAACTTATATGTCAATGTATTAGGGTTCATCAAACCCTAAAAGAGTTGTTTCATACCTTAAAGGAACATAGTCATCTGAACACATCATTCCCCAAAAGGTCCATCTGAGAAACCATCCAGAAATTGCCTAAATTGAACCATACTGACTGCTCCATTGGAAAATTGCGATGCATACTGAACGGTACACTGCCAAGGTGAGATGCATGTTGTTTAGGCCTTCTATAGGGTGTGATGGGTGAGGATGGACAAATTTCTAGGACAATTTGTAAGTTGGTTTCTCATGAAATCTTCTAGAAACTTGTCCTATGCCACTTGCCTCTCTGAATTCACCAAAGGATGAACAGGGGAACTAGGAAACCATCTCCAATACCCTCCCTTGTGGAACCAATTGTAAAAAGTGGAATGACAGTAATCAAACCCCATGGATGACTCACACCCTTGCAAACATCTATAAATGGATCTCCAATCCAAGAGATCAAAAGGCTGGAATGTTGTGAATTGCAAGTAAGTGCTGATAGTTTTTAATTAAGGAGAGAGCATTGTATTCTTGTTGGTTAAATCATGCTATTTCATGCGGTGAAGAAGGATCGAAGTTGGGAGCATGGCACTGGATCAGACAACTGGGTTGTAATTCTCCTTTCTATTAATAAAGCTCTTCAAGTTTTCTCGCATATGATTGTGCAATTGTGAATATTATCATTTGTGAATGCTATCATTTGTTCATTATATATCTGATTCTGTAATGTTTATGTTGTAATAGATCACGAGGCTCTGATGGCTCTTTGTTGCTGTACTTGTGTAAGCACTCTCCAAGCGTGATAAGTATAAGGAGGAGTGATAGGATCTGCCAAAGGTGAGAGAGATCAAGAAAGGGATTAAGCAGAAGTTCCAGGCTAGTTCCATTATCTTTCTCTTATCTGTTACACATAGGAAAAATCATTGATTTGCTTTAAACTATTGTTTCTAGGGTAGCTGCCAAACCTAGAAGGCTATTATTCTTTATGAATACTAGTTTTCCCAGAAACAAATTGGAAACTCTGCTGGGGAATGAAGAGATGTTTGTTTGTTGTTATTGTTTGTTTTATGTTCAATTTGATAAACTATAGATAGAGTCTGAAGTCAGCCAGGTAGCTTTCAAACTGCTCTTTCTCTGTAATTGCATAGTAGATGAATGCTACTTTAGTCAATCTTTAGTTTAGTTTATGAATTAAAAATCTGACTTACAAGCACATCTAGATGCCCTTTTGGTAGCTTAGTAACCTCTCAATACTTTCCATCATACTTTTCTTATCATTGTTCATCAAAACACAACTTAATTCATTGAAAACAACTCCACATTTGAGCCAAAACCCATTTCAGTTGCGCTCCCTGGACCATCACACTGTCTTCGACTGTGACTTGGTATGCATAGCACCTCCCAAGTCTAGAAAGTGTGATGCATCTCACTTTCTGTGAAGCCTAGGTTCGATGATTGGTTGAACTCTTTTTTCATCTAGAAATTGAGGGTTTTTTACCTGTTTTCAGTTTTGTTTGGTTGTTTTGCTGCAAATGAACAGTGCCTCGTCACTGAAGCTTACTTACATCACTTAGATAAGCCTCGATTACATTTGGATTAGTGAATGTTTTTGTGTATTTGTTCCTTATTTACAATCCTTTGTCGAAAAGTTGTTTTAGTCGATTTGTCGCTTTAATACAAAAAGTGTTGTAATTGTCATTTTTTTATCGAAAAGAGAAGTGTCATAAATTCTTTGTTCCCTTGATAATTGATTAAACTTTTCTTGATGCATTTGATTTGATTTGTTTACATTCAAAGTTTCGAAAGAATTTTTATTCGAAATCCAAAGTGTTGTTTTGAGTCTTCCTTTCTCTTTTTGAAGAAGAAATTGTCGAAAATGTCATTTTGAGTGTAATATTTCAGATCTTTGCTGCTTTTAGTTTTCCTTTTTTGCATCTTTCACATTAAGGAAAGAGGAAACAAAAACATGCATTTTCATCTAGCATTTCATGATTTGTGTGTGAAAGGATGATTTAGGGAAATGCACTAGTGTGTGTTCTTTTCTCTTTGCTTAAAAGCACTGTTATCTTTTTCTCCTTAGTAGCTAGGATTTTCATTGCTCAAATAAAAAAGATTGTTTATCATTGTAGATTTCATCTTAGGAATTTCAGATCATCATTATGTGGTGAACCATTGAAAGGCAAACTCTAAGCAAGATCAACTTTAAAATGAATTTCAATGAACCTAACAATTCTTTGCAACTTAATGCAACATATTTAGAGGTCTAGGCTAGAGACATGTTCCAACGTTGTTAAAACTAGTGGCTATCATTTTCATTAAAGGTTGGGTGATTCCTCCTCTTTGATATGACAAGTGCTAGCACGGACTTGTGCTCCACATACCATCACGTATATATTAGGAGACCATAATAGGATTAAATCCTTTATCCATAGGAAACCGAGTCTGACACCTTATTGATGACAATGCGCTCAACATAGCATTCAGGAAGATTGGCTGCCATACATAGGTCCTTGGTAATTTCTCCTTAATTTATCACCAAGGTGTATATTGCAGTTTTGCGATTGGTTTGGTAATCCCTTTGTCTATATTTTCTAGAGTAGTCACTTTTGTTCCTTTTCGACTCTCTAAAAGAAAAGGTCCATCTGAGCACTTGTCCTTTCAAACTCATTAAAAATTGAAGGAGACTAGAGTCATCTTTAGCTTTTTCTCGATTCTTAAAAACTGAAAAAGCAAAGTTGCATCTAAAGTGTCGTTAAAATTAATTGATCGCGAATAACATCCCTATTCCTTAGTTGATCTTAGGTTGAGACATATGGCGACAAATCCAAAGTCCATTGATCAAGGAATCCCTTTTGATGGGAATCCTAGTACTTTTCCTTCTTTCAAAAATATTGGTGCTCCTTATATGGCTACAATGTCCCTTCCGGGATTTATCATCGGCCTGCCAATATGATTGTTTTCAACCTCCTTGGTTCAAAATGTACACCTCCAACTGGACAAAATAAACCTCTAGTTGATCCTAAAGTTAACCCTTTGCCTTATTCCTCGTTTGTTTCTCCCTCCCCCTCTTCCTCTTCACTTGGTGAAAGTATTGGTACCAGTAACCAGGTGGCTAAGAAGAAGAACAAAGGGAAGAAGAAGAAGAAGAAGCCAATTCAGTAAGGGGGCAACCAAGCAACCATTGCTTTGAATGCAACATCTAATGAAAATCCATCTGTTAAGCCTCACAAAGTCAAATATCCATGCATAATTTCTGTGGGATACCATCTTCATCGAAATTGTCCTTACATTCCTTGGATCTTAGAAGAATGGTCTTCCCGTTCACACTATCCTGTGTCGTCAACCTCTAGAGATCATGTTGGTAACACACCTTCAAGCAGTGATAGTAAAGTTCATAGATAGAAAGGAAAGGCCAAGTTTCCATGTAGGTTATGTGAAGGGAATCACCCCTTTCACCTTTGTCCCTATTTGGATGAAGCCAAAAGACTATTGGATAATCATCTTGCTTCACTCCATCGACTTCCATTTTGTTACAGGAAACTCTCCCTAAATCCTTCACTAGTTGATGAACTGACTGACCAAAACCAATCGTCGTTCGCAATCACTCTCTATGAAAGTGAATCCAATGAGTCTATACCCGACCCAAATCAACATGTCAAGGAAAAAGTTGACTCAATTTCACCTTCGATAAATTGCACCTTTCCCGAAGAGAGTGAATATGATACCACTTGAGTTATTTTTGTTTCTTTAGATTCAAATGAGCTTAGGGGAAATCTTACTGTTCCATAAAGATAGGAGGAAAATCCTCCCGCTCCCGTAACTCAAGGGGTTAATTCTCCTGTACCCCCTCCAAATAGTCTAGTCACTTCCTTTGATTGGAATCAACTGGTAGGATCCCACCTTCCTTCTTATGTGCCTTTCCAGATCATCGTACAAGTTTGTAAAATGATTGTGTCTGGCACTATTATAGATGAAGGTGCAACAGTGAGTATCCTTTCCTCAACTACTTGGAAAGCGCTTGGTTCACTACCACTTATGCCTATTACACAGAATCTATTGGGATTTAATAGAGGAACCAATCGACCCTTAGGGGTCCTTCCTAAATTACCTATTACACTGGGAGGGAAAACCATTTATCTGAATGAGATGGTAGTCCCAAGAGCTTTAGATTACAATTTACTTCTTAGGTGTGACTATGTTTATGACATGGGAGCTATTGTGTCAACACTCTTTCAAGTGATTTGTTTCCCGCATGAAGGTAGGATTGTCACTGTTGACCAACTTTCATTTCCCGATCCAAATATAGGTCCTAGTCAACCATCATCCATAAATGGTTCATTTATACCAATGGTATCATCCCTGCCACATGTTAATTATGTGGCAACCTATTCCATACCTACATCGACTGACGATCAATTCAGGAATGTTGTACATCATGTACTGGGGGCATTGGAACCAGCTTTCTCCTTCATGACCTCTTATGTGTTGCGATAAGGAGGCTGAGGATAGTTCTTTGTCTTGTGTCAACCTCATTAAAAAATGAAACCAAGGAATACAAGGATAGTTCTTTGTCTTGTGTCAAGCTCGTTAAAAAATGAAACGAAGGGTCTCCGAGGATGGTTTGTTGTCTTGTGTCAACCTCATTAAAAAATGAAACAAGGGTATTTGAGGATAGTTCTTTTACTGTTTCAACCTCATTAAAAAAATGAAATAGGTCTTCGAGGATGGTTCATTGTCTTGTGTCAACCTCATTAAAAAATGAAACAAGGAGTTCGAGGATGGTTCGTTGTCTTGTGTCAACCTCATTAAAAAGTGAAACAAGGAGTTTGAGGATGGTTCATTGTCTTGTGTCAACCTCATTAAAAAATGAAACAAGGAGTTCGAGGATGGTTCGTTGTCTTGTGTCAACCTCATTAAAAAATGAAACAAGGAGTTCGAGGATGGTTCGTTGTCTTGTGTCAACCTAGTTAAAAAATGAAGCAAAGAATATGAGGACAACCCTTTTACCGTGTCAACCTTGTTAAAAAAATGAAATAGACCAATGAGCATAGTTTCTTGTCTTGTGTCAAGCTTGTTAAAAAATGAAACAAGGAATCTCAATAGAGTTTGCTTTTTCGTTTCCCTGTAGGTTATGTGATTGGTCTATCACACCATTCACCTTTGTCTATTTGGACAAAGCCAAAGAGGTGTTGGATAACCATCTTTCTTCATCGCAGCAACTTCCATTTGGTTACAGGGGACTCTCCCTTTCATCATGCTGAGGGCATGCAAACCAACTCAAGCATAATTTTTTTCTTCAAGCTTGTGTAAAAATGAAACTGAATCCAAGCATAGTTCCCTATGGTTAAAGATTGTGTAAAAATGAACCCATTTTCAGTTTTTAACCCTTGTGATTTCCATTCTATTAGCCTTTTGAGCCTTGGTTGTGTTCACCCCATCGCCACCATCTATTTGGTCGATCATACGCTTTCACTTGGTAGTTTTACCCTTTTTGAGGGACAACTTCAATGAGTGGCCTTATTAGCCAACCTCTTCACATAAATCAACATGTTTTGAGAAGTTCCAACATCACCGGAACCACTTGCTACCCTAGACACCACTCGTTCCTCAAAATAGAGTCCTCTTTAAACCCTTTTCAGACTCTCTAAACATGAAAATATTTTCAAGCGCTTGTCTTTTCTAGCTTGTTAAAGTATTCGAAACATCATCCCTCCTGTATTATTTTATCCCTTTTCGGACTTGACAGATTATTTTACGAAAAATAATTAATGGAGTTTTCTTTTCGTCCCTTTTCAAACTCTCTAAACATGAAAAGGACCGAGTTATCATTGTTGTTAAACTCATTAAAATAATAGTAACAAACTTGTCCATCTAGACAAGACCGAGTTTCACTATTGCTAGACTCATTAAAACATCAAATAGCAACGGGTTTGCCTGAAGGGTGAATTATAGAACAAGCATATGTTATCCTCCTCAAGCTTGACAAAAATAAAGCGGTACTAGTCACTAATGACTGTGGAAAAGGGGAAAAACTTGAAGAATTTATGGTAGCAAGTCGCTCTTGAACATGACACTTTCACTTCATCTCCATGATTGAATTGGGTTGGGTTATTATGTTCACCGGTCATCATACCATCCATCTTTTGGGGCTAACACTACCAATTCATCTCAGTGTCGCCGACATTTTCAAGAGAAGCCATCTAGTTGAGAAGTCATCGAATTAATATCTCATACACTACAATACCTCCAACCTTCATTTTTCATGACCACCATTCCTGAACCTTGTGCCTTGAGTTCATTTTCACCTCCAGAAATCATTTGCTTCATTTTGTGTCATAGATATGGGATGCATCAAGGCCGTCCTATGATGAGTCGCTTCTTGTTGACATCAGCTCATTATCCAAGAAGTTGACTTAGAAACAACCCTTTCAGTGCTTTGATGCTTGCATACATCAATGGTAGGTTTCTCACTTCCGATGATAGGGTGGCATCAATGGCCTTCGACCGAAAGATTTTGTGTGGTGTTCGACATCATATCATGTTTTCACACCGTGTGAATTGTACTATAGTACCTTGAGGATCATTATCATTATTGATGATTTCTCTCACATCTGTTAACAAGTCACATCATTGGCTGGTAATCATGCGATGTCTTTCCATGTTAGACTTCAAAACATCTCTTCACGTGGATTGACTTGTACATCGAGCGAAGATTGAATGAGTTTGAAGACCCCAGATCTAGTTTCATCCATCCGAGTTGCGATATATTCAAGCATATAAAAACATCAAATGTATAAAGGCTCTGCACAGATGATCATCCTAATCATGGATGATGACTCTATATCTGAAGAATTACCAGTTTGTATCTGCAAATGACTATCCGATCTATGTACATGAAATCAAATCTATAAAGCTAAGCATGGGAATGCCTCCCTCAACCAGATATTGAAAATCATATTATGATAATGTATTGTATTGTATCTTATGCAGGTCACCTTCTAGTCTGAATCTTTGGATCCTCATGATAAATCATTTCACCCAACATGAATATTTACAACCTCATGCTTTAGGTGGAAACTGTTATAGACATATTTGGGCACATCAACCCCAAACTTATATGTCGATTTATTAGGGCTCATCAACCCCTAAAAGAGTTATTTCATACCTTAAAGGAACATAGTCATCTGAACACATCATTATCTAAAAGTTCCATCTGAGAAACCATCTAGAAATTGCCTAAATTAAACCATAATGACTGCTCCACTGGCAAAGTGTGATGCATACTGAATGGTACACTGCCAGGGTGCGATGCATACTATTTAGGCCTCCTATAGGGTGCGATGGGTAAGGATGGACAAATTTATGGGATAGTTTGTTAGTTGGTTGCTCATGGAATCTTCTAGAAACTTCTTTTGTGCCACTTGCCTCTATGAATTCGCCCAAGGATGAACAAGGGAACTAGGAAACCACCTCCAATCCCCTCTCTTGTGGAACCAATTGTAACAAGTGGAATGACACTAATCAAACCCCATGGATGACTCAAACCCTTGCAAACATCTATAAATGGATCTCCAATCCAAGAGATCAGAAGGCTGGAATGTTGTGAATTGCAAGTAAGTGCTAATAGTTTGTAATTGAGGAGAGAGCATTGTATTCTTGTTCATGGGATCTTGCTATTTCATGAGGTGAAGAAGGATTGAAGCTAGGAGGATGGTGCTAGATCAGACAACTGGATTGTAATTCTCCTTTCTATTAATAAAGCTCTTCATGTTTTGTCCCATATGATGGTGCAATTGTGAATGTTATAATTTGTGAATGCTATCATTTATTCATTATATATCTAATTCTGTAACATTTATGTTGTAATAAATCATGATGCTTTGACGGTTCTTTGTTGCTATACTTGTGCAGGTACTCTCCAAGCGTGTTAAGTATGGGGAGGAGTTACAGGATCTGCCAAAGGGGAGAGAGATCAAGTAAGGGATTAAGCAGAAGTTCTAGGTTGGTTCCATTATCTTTCCCTTACCTGTTACACATAGGAAAAGTCATTGAATTGCTTTAAACGGTTGTTTCTAGGGTAGTTTCCAAACCTAGAGGGCTAGCATTCTTTAGGAATACTAATTTTCCCAGAAACTTCCATAGGTATTCATGCAAATATTTACATGTCCGCCTATATCCTAGACACAGTCTATGCCCGACAGGAGTTCCCGGGTTTGGAGTGGGCATGTTCACCGACAGAGACTACCACGAACACATATTTGAATTTATTGTCTGAATATAGCTTCAAAGGAGTAATCACATGACTATATGATCATTTTGTCATTGTTGTTTACGAGATGATATTCAATCAGGATCCACGCTGCATGTCAAAGGAAGCAATGGAGGCATTGACAGGCATTGCAGATTGGTATGCATCACCATTCGACACTTTCATTCGAATGTTTAGTGTAGAGAAGCCTTCGCATGTTTTGACAAAGTTTTCCTTGGAAGTACTTGTCATGCAGGAAGTAGCATATCACATCTCAACAGGATTGACAGCTAGATTGCATCGGAAGAAGAAGGCACATTGGCCCGCTCTTTCATTTCAGATTGGGTTAAATGAGATTCAGAGTATCAAGCAAGCAGATGTTGAGGTAGAACTGGTGAAGAAGTACCCATTTGATCTCAGAAGCTACAATCCGTATGACCCACATTGCATTGTGAAAGATCATTGCATGAGAGTTCAGTTCAACTATATCCACGAGGCATGTGATTGGGCTAAGGAGGACCCATGGAGATATTGCTATAGTTTCTCTAGACCCAATGAACGGTCATTTTCTTTGTGGAGTGGCTAGTGAAGCAACATCAAGCAGCATCACTCTCATAGACATATTTGGGCACTGTAACCCCAATTGCATATGTCCATAAAACCAAGGGCTTCTAAGTCCCTAAAAGTGTTGTTTCATACCCTAAAGGAGCAAGGTCAGCTAATTACTCCATGAAAAACTACTCAGAACAAGTCAAGACTCGACCATATAGACTGCTCAGTGATAAGGGTGCGATGCATTTCACCTGCTACATGAAAAAAGTGCGATGCATATTGGAAAGCCCTTCTGTAGGGTGTGATGAGCGATAGCAGACAAATGGTAGAGGCAGTTGGCTAGGTGGAAACCCAAAGAATCTTCTAGAAACTGCCCATTTGACACTTACCTCTCTGAATTCACCCAGAGACGAGTAAGAGATCATGAAATCTCCAAGTGGAACCAAGAAATATCAGAGAGATGACACTAATCAAAATCCCATAAGCTGACTCACCCACCTGCAAACATCTATATATGGATCCCTCATCCTAGAGATCCAGAGGCTGGAATTTTGTATTTTGTAAGGAAGTTTTGTTGGTTTCTCTATGCAACATTGTATTGTTGGGTGATCTAAGCTTTTCATGAGATGAAGAGGGCTTTCATCTTGGGAGGATGGCGTTGGGTCAGACTAATGGGTTGTAATCCTCTCTTCTACTACTTCTATCAATAAATTCATTTGAGTTTTCCTCCATCTGCTTGTGTATCTCTGAATCTTGTATTTGTGTATGCATTTATATGGTTAATATACATCTGATCCTATATTGTTTATGGTTATAGATCTCTATGCTTTGATGGTATTATGCTGCTTTGGCTCTACAGGTGTTCTTTGAAGCAGGACAAGTGAGGAAAGAGTGTTGAAGTTCTGTCAAAGGGGAAAGGAAACAAGCAAGGAGCCAAGTGAAAGACTAAGGTTGGTATTCTCTGCTTCTTTCTCATCTATCTCTCATGAAGGAAAACACAAGTGACTTTAGTTTGTTTGTTTCTAAGATAGCTACCCATCTTAGTGTGACTAGCAGCTCTAAATGGACACTAGTTTTCTCAATAACAAAATGGCTACTCCACTGGGGAGCGAATAGCTTGTTTGCTTGTTTCCATTTGTTTTCTTTATAAACTACAGACAGAGCCTCAAGTTAAGCTAGCTAGCCTTCGAACTGCATTTGCTACGCAAGTGCAAATTAGATCAACGCTCCTTTAGTAAATCTCCAGGTTTGTTTATGAACTGAACAAATGACTTGCAAACATCCTAAGTGTCCTAGTGGTAGCTCAAGTAACCTCATTAGATTAACCCCTATACATTGTGTTTACTGCCTATCATTAGCTCAGCCTAAACAGCTAAACTTAGCTGCAAACTATGAGAAAAACCCAAGCTCAGTCTCATCCCTGGACCACCGCACTGTCTCTCATTGGCAGTCTGGATGCAGCGCACCTCCCATGTGCTATAGGTGAGATGCATCCCTGTTTCCCTGTGTTACAGGTGCGATGATAAGATAAGACTGTTTCTGCCTCCAGATTTTGGTTTTGTCTTCATTGTCTTTAGCTTTATTTAGGAGTTTTACTATCTGTGATCAATATATCACTGTTGAAACTCCCTTCCTTTGCATTATTCAGCCTCCATTGATAAAGAATTGTGAATGTTTTTATGTATTTTTCATCATTTACAGTTCTCCTTTGCAAACAGTAGCTTAATCGAACTATCGTCTATTGATTTGAAGGTGTCGCAAGTGTCGTTTTCAGTCAAAGAAAAGAGTTTTCCTCTTGTTAATAGTCAGTTACACCTTTGCCATTATATTTTATTTGGATTAATAGTATTTCAAGTGTCGAAAGCAATTTTGAATTCAAAATTGCATAGTGTCGTCTTAGTCTTCCTTTCGTTTTTTGAAAAGAAAATTGTTAGTATTGTTGGTTTGAAAGAAAATAATCCAGATCTGTACTTAGCATTCTTCTTGTCATTCATACATTAAGAAAGTGGAAAACAAATACATGAATGTGCATTTCATTTAGACTGCTTGTGGAATTGATTTAGGAAAAGTGCATCTAGTGTGTGCTCTCTGCTCTATGTTGAAAGATTTCTATTTCTCTTTCCTTAGTAGCTATGATTTTCATTGCAAAAAGAGAGTTAACAACTATTTATCATCTTATATCGCATATTTAGGAATTGTATATCTACATCACGCAGTGAACCTTAGAGGAAAACTTCTTAAGAAAGATCAACTATAAAATAAATTTCAATGAACATAAAAATGCTTTGGAACCTAATGCACAACATTTAGAAGTCTAGGCCAGAGACGTATTCTGGCATCATAAACCCTGGTAACTATCTCTTTCATCAGAGGTTGGGTGATTCGTCCTCTTTGAGATGACAAGTGCTAGTACAGACTTGTGCTCCACGTACCATCGAGCATATATTGGGAGACCACAATAGGCTATATCCTTTATCCTTAAGAAGTTGTGTCAAAGTGTCATAAAATTCATTTAATTCAGAATAACTTTTTCCCTTTTTATTTTGAGTTGATCAAGTAGTCCGCAATCATGGAGGAAATCTAATAAAAACCCCATCGTTCGCGGAGACTAATGAGTCAACCATATTTGACTCTAGAAATGAAGCCACTCCAAGCCAAGCGAACTCATTTAACTGGGTCAAAGTCTCTTGGTTTGTTCGAAACTTGTGTTTCACCATCCTTAGAGACTCTAGTTACTCCAACCATTTCTTGTATCCCTGCCTCTACAGAAGAAGTTCCGTAGTTACAGGAGGACATTAGAACTGATCCTAGTGTAACAGTAAATACTCCTATTCCTAAACCAGCTCCATCTAGGACTGATTTGGAAGGTGTCACCCCTCCAGCATCTATCGCTATAGAATCTTTACCTTCTTAAGTGCCAGAAATATTTTACGGACCTAACGGTCTACCTCTTCCACCTGGATTGATTGCTATAGAAGAGATTGTGGAGGATCTTCCATCCAGTACTCCATTGCATTTTGGAACTGGGGTCCACCTATATCCTTCTACCACAGAAGTTAGTCTTCCTTCATCGCAAGTTCCTGTAGAATCGCTAGGAAATCTTTTGGATAGACTCAATATGTCTGAACAACCATCGACATCTAGGACTGTGTCATCTAACACAGCAGCAGCAAAACCCTCTGCTACTACTCCAACAATGTTCGCTGGTGTACCATCTGTCCCAAATAGTTCTCAACCACTAGATGGAGTCCACCCAGGGACTGTTTCGACAGTATGTTCTATTCCCATATGTTCATCCGGAACCTTATTTGGAATCTCCTATGTTGAGTCTCAGCAAATTGATCCTTCGCAATAGTATCAATTTGGGCAGTACAATATCCAAACGCCAATTTTCCCTTTGAACACTAGATTGCAGCCACATGGGGGGCAATATGCCTTTTCATTGTTCCCTCCAGGAGAACAACCATATGAGAGTTCACAACAGAATTCGGGTCAGGCTGGAATCACATCCAGTGGTTGGATATGAATACGGCCTCAACAACCAAGAGTTGTATATTCGATACAACCAGGTCAACCTGTGTCGAATATTCCCACTACACTGGCTATTGTGACAGTATCGCAAGTACAAGTGCTACCTGTTGTATGTCAACCTCCAGTTTCTCAGGTTGTAATACAACAGCCTCTCGTCTCCGCGACTCAATCACAACTATTGATTAGTGGATCCTTAACTGAAGTGATGCAGGCTCAAATGGGTACTATAACCCCTCATATTGGTCAAACATCGAGTATTGGGTAACAGAAAATGGTTTCACAACCATGTCTAGTGCAATATCAACAACCGCAATTCCAGCAAGCTTACCGAGGACCTAAGCAACAAAGCTTTGCAGGTAATGGGTAGCCATATATTCAAAACGGTTATCATCAATCATATCAAAATTCTTATGCCCAACAACCTTATCAAAGTTATCAGCGTCAAATACATTATGTTGATATGCAAAAACTAGCTGCTCAGGCAATCCCATCTTATCATGGGTATGCTTCACCAAACATGAATCAATAGTTGCCTTTCGTTGCAACTTTAGAATTACCAGATCTAAATCAGCTAACAAATGATCCAGTTGCTTACGCCCCTTGGTGGCCAGTGATTCCTCATAAACTTCCGTCAGATATTCCTAAATTCAATGGAAATCCAGGTGAATATCCGTCGAATCATGTGATGACCTTTCATCTGTGGTGTTCGTCCAACACTCTCAATGATGATTCGATTAGGCTTCGCCTTTTTTAGTGAACGTTTACTCGTCCAGAAAAAAATGGTACATCAAATTTCCTGGAGCTTCATTCGATAACTTGAGCACGCCTACCACCACCTTTTTAAGCCATTTTTAGTTACCAATAAGGTATGAAATAGGAATGGAGCTTCTTACGAATTTCAAGCAGACGAAAAAACTCACATATCTGATCATATTGATGAGTGGCAACATCGTCATAGAATGGTAAAAACATATGTTCCTGATCAGCTACTAGCTGAATGGTTTATTAAGTCATTGTTACCTTCTATTACAGAAGATGTGGCTAAACGGGGGGTTGTCACTGAAGAGCAAGTTATTGCTCGTGCGCAATATATAGACCTGATCTATACTCAGTCTGTAACGTTCTATGAAAAAATCCCTGATGCTCCTAAACCAATTTTTTTCGTTCCTCCTCCTCCTAAATCAAGCAAAGACTCTCATGCTAACGATGGCGTGAGAGGTACAACAAGCACAAAAACCGCAAAGGCTACATCTAAGAAATCTTGCACGGTTTCCGGTCAAAATGAAAATGAATAACTTCTTGCCTCGGAGGTTAATGTTGTGTTGACTGATAAAAGCAAAGAACCAAAGAAACCAGGAGGCAAGAAGAAAGGGAAAAGCAAAAAGAAGAAATAGGATGATTCGTCTCCTGAAAAATCTTCTACAAACCCTTCTGGGAAAAATAAACCCGGTCATCCATGTTTTATATGTGATGAGGATCATTGGACGAGAGTTTTCCCGCATAAAGTTGAGATTAAGAAATTCCTTAAGAACTCAAAAACCTCAGCGGTATTAACTTATTCGTTTCCAAACCCAGAAACCAATCTGGTTGCTAACGATAATGCTTCCCCATCCCAAGTGCTTATGTTGTCCATTTCGAAACAGTAAAATGATGCGTTGATATCAACAAGGAATAAAGATTACGGGAATCCACAACTGTCGAACAACAAGGCTACTGATCAACCTAGTAGCTCGACAACAACTTCGACAGAAGTTGTGCCACCCAGCATTCCTGAGCTAACAATAAAGCTGCCAAAGGGAGTAGTACATACATCGACATTTAATCCTCGTGCCAGAGCAGCACAAAATTATAATATATTAGAGGACCTAGCCCAATCGCCATCCGCTATGTCAACACTTGAAGTACTACAAAATTTCCCCTCCCAAAAGCAGGCTCTATTATCAGCAATAGGTGGGATTGACCCAGTGGATTCTAATCTCATGGCCTTTAATCATGAAGGATATGAACCTTAGTTACCAGCTCAACTCTCTTTCCTCATCCAAGTGAAAGCCCTCAGCAAAACTGTTCATCAAACAATTATTGATGAGGGGGCATCTACATGTATTATGTCAATGATTTGCTAAAAAACTTTAGGCTCACCACCCTTGTCGCAATTTTCAGTGACATTAAAATCATTTGATGGATGAACATACACCCCGTATGGGATTTTAAGTAACTTGCAAGTTGAACTGGGGGGAAAAACAATAGAAATTGATGTTGAAGTTATCGATGGAAACCTCGATTACAACATTCTACTAGGAAGGCTATGGTTTTATGCTATGGCTACTGTTGTGTCAACATACTTTAGAAAGATTGCATTTCCTTTCCAAGGAGGAATCACAATCATTGACCAATAAACCTTCCTCCCCAACAGTTGACAAGTTATGGGAAGCATCCCGACGATCCATGGAAGCTCTCAATCGCTTCAAAATATCAGAGTAGGCCTCCTAAAAGACCCTACATTGATGGGTACTTTTTCCCTACCACCTCCAAACAATCTGGCAGAAGTGGCCACAGTGGGAACCTGCAATATGGTATCTTCTATTCAGGGGATCTCCGAACATGATGTTAGCATGGATCATCGCCAGGTATTGCCTCCAAGCCCAACAGAAATATTGTAGCAATCAATGTTCTCGGCCTGGGCGGCAAACCCAAATCAACGCTCATCAAGTGTTTGGATAGATAGGTCTAAGGAATATGGTACCACTTCAGATCCTTGGTTGCATGTACATTCTATAGACGAAGGAATTGTTCAGTCGATGATGATAGAAGAGGCACCATGGGAAGATTACCACCATCATTCCCATCTTCCGGATTACAACAAAGATTGTTCCAACGATGTTAATAATCCTTTAGTTTTTTATTTTCTATCAAATACTGTAAATACGGTGGATTCTAAGCGAAATCTATCCAATATTGAAGAAACTATCACCATAAATATCTCGACCAAGCTAGATGTTGTAGAGAATATTCATATCGGCAAATCTTGTTCTTCTTCAGAACTGGAAGTATATTACACTCTCTTTCGTGAGTTTAGATTTGTCTTTGCATGGTCATATGAAGAAATTCCAGGCATTGACTCAAGCATAGTTGAACACAAAATTAAGATGTATCCAAATGTCAAACTGGTACAACAACGGCTTCGGCAGGTGCACCTGAAGAAAGCTACTACCATCAATGCAGAAGTTGAAAAAATTCTACATGCTGATTTCATTTACCTAGTTCCTCTAATTGATTGGGTATCGAACATTGTTCCTGTGATGAAGAAGTAGGGAATGATTAGAGTGTGTGTCGATTATAAGGATGTAAATCAAGCTTGTCCTAAGGACAACTACCCTACACCCTTCATCGACCAAATAATTGATGAATGCACCGGATGTGAAATATTTTCATTTATAGATGGACTTTTCGGGTATAATCAAATAAATATCTGCCCATAGGACCAGTCGAAGATTGCATTTATTTGTCTGTGGGGCACATTCATGTACCAAAAACTACCTTTTGGTTTAAAGAATGCATGGGCAACCTTTAAGAGGGCTATGAATTATGCCTTCCATGACATCAAGAACATTGTTCAACCATATATCAACTATCTTCTGGCTCATTCGCAAAAGTAGACCGATCATTTGTAGCATTTGAGAGCTATATTTCTACGTTGCCGACAGTACAATATATGACTCAATCCACACAAGTGTGTGTTTTGTGTCAGTTATGGTTGTTTAATTGTCTTTATGGTTTCAAAGGACGTGATTCGTCTCAACCCATGTAAGGTTCAGGCAATCATCGATATGCCTCCACCTTAAAATTTGCTTCAGATTCAGAAACTCCAAGGGAAAGAAAACTTTCTAAGGAGGTTAATTCCAAATTACACTGAACTTGCTAAAGGTTATACACATCTTTTGAAAAAAGAAGTTCCCTTCAATTGGGATCAGGTTGTTGCGCAACCTTCCTTTGATGCTCTAAAGGAATCCCTAATAAAAGTGTCATTAATCTACACTCCTAAATATCAAAAAGATTTTAACCTGTATCTAGCTACAGCAGATACGACCATCCCAATGGTTTTAGTTCAAGAAGACAATGGAATTGAACATCCTGTCTATTACTTAAGTCAAAAATTAAATTATACAGAAAGCAAGCACTCCTATGTTGAAAAGCTAGCTCTTGCAGCTGTTCAAGCAGTACAGAGATTTCGACACTATATCCTCTTTCGCAAAATTACCATTTTGTCAGATTGCAACCTTATGACTTACAACTTGTCGCAAAAATTGCTTGGGGGAAAATATTCAAAATGGATAGCTATTTTGCAAGAGTTTGATCTTGAATTCATAAAATCCAAATCAAAGAAATCTCTAGTTTTCGTAGAGTTACTATGCGACTTCCCATCGTCGTCCAACGATTCAACATCGAGAACAACAATCATGGATGAATTGTTGTTTCTGATATCGTCAAGCGATATGATGGTATGGAGATATAATCATCTATCTCCAAACACAAACATACAGGCCTAATACCTCTCGCTCAGAACAACGATGTACTCGAAACCAAGAAAAAGACTACATGATCATCGGTGATACACTTTAACGTCGTGGTATCGATACAGTTCTGCGAAGGTGCCTCACCCATGAGGAGGCCAAAAAAGTCCTGAACGATTGTCATTCAGGTGCGTGTGGGGGGCATCAATTTGGTTACGCTACGGCACAAAATATTTTACGGGCAGGCTACTTTTGGCAAACAATGTTCAAAGATTGCATAACCACAGTTCGAAGTTGCCATGCTTGTCAAATCTTTGACCACAAAACCAGAATAACACCCACACCTCTGCATCCTGTAGTTGCCGTTGGGCCATTCACCAAATGGAGCATAGATTTCATGACATGTAAGCCCACCTCAGCCGGGGGGCATGGGTATATCATAGTCGCAATTGACTATTTTACGAAATGAGTCGAGGCGATGCCTACATTAAACAATAGCAGCGAAACGGTTGCTCTTTTTTTTTCAATCATGTAGTCTCCAGATTCGGTGTTCTACAAGCTATAGTCACAGATCATGGATTACATTTCCACAATCACATGATGGTTGAATTGGCTGCAAAATTAGACTGTACCACGATAGCTCTACTCCGTATTATCCGCAAGCTAATGGGCAAGTTGAGGTGATCAACAAAGTTCTGAAGCACATGCGGCAAAGGATGATTGGAGTCCATAAATGGAGTTGGAACCTAATCTTATTCTTGGCCTTGTGGGAATACTAAACATCGGTGAGAAATGTGACCGGATTTAAACCCTTTCAGCTAGTGTATGGCCTAGAAGCAGTCTTACCAGTTCAGTGTGAAATTTCGTCTCTCAAGCTCGCAGTCGACCTTCTCCCCGGAACTTCAAAGGAAGAGGCTCATTTCTTGGAATTAATCCAACTGGATGAAACATGTCGTGACACCGCCTTGGCTAATGAAGCACATAATAAATGAGTTAAAGCGCAGTTTGAAAAGAATGTCAAACCTCGTGTCTTCTCAGAAGGTGACCTGGACTTACTTTATGATCAGGAATCCGATAAATTGGGAGCAGGTAAGTTCCAGTCTTTATGGATGGGTCCCTATATTTTTAAGCATGTATTAGTAAAAGGAGCCTACGAGCTAGTAGATTACGTTGGGATTCCACTGTCGCAACCCCGAAATGGGTTGTACCTTAAGCGTTACTATGCTTGACTAAGCATAGTAACCTCTTCATATGCTTTTGTTACATTTTTATTTTTGTTAAGAGTGATCATTTTGTTTAGGTAATCCATTTTTGCATTTGTTACAAATGTTGAACCTATTGGAATCATTTGTTGGATACGCCGACAGAGCAAGTCGTAGTACAAGGAACCTATCTTTTCCAGCGTGGGCCATCTTTGATCCAAGCGGCGAGTTAGTGAGTTTCATAGGGGTATGTATGGGTTAGTCAACGAACAACATCGCTGAATATAGTGCGTTGATAGAGCTCCTCTCTAATGACATCGTGCATGGCATACGTTGACTTGTCATCACGCTAGATTCACAACTCGTCATTCTACAACTTACCAGCATTTATTTCGTTCGAAATCCAGCTATCTATCGTATGTTCCTAAGGCTCAAGATTTTGGAAAGGCAGTTTGATTCTATTCAATATCAACACATTTCCAGAAACTTAAACACATTAACTGATTCATTAGCAAATTATGTGTTAGATAGACATTTGCAACATTTATAAAAGAAAAGCATTTGCATCAGGATCATATAACTTAACCAAAATAAAGCTCTGAAAATCAAAAATATATATAACTGTTTATATTTTTTACATAGTCTTTTGTCTCTAGGACAAAATCGCTCATACGACCCAAAAACTCAAAAATGCAAGGGGGCATCCTAGACTAATGGTGCTGGTGATAACAAGCCACCGCCTGCACGATCATATGTAAGAGCCTAGTCCATCGGCTTGGCATGCCAGTGGTATGGCGCTATAATCTCAGAGGTAACTCGTCAGTCCTCACATCCTAAATAGCAAGGGTGAGACCTTCGATCTGATCTTGTAACACTGCAAGGGTCTCAGCTACATCCAGATCACAAAGGAAAACCCTCCCTACAGCCTCTCCCACTGGAACAACATCTCCTACTCTCGGACACACTACTGGTCGCACTGGTCCGATATCTGCATGAACACATGAGTTTTGATTAGTCTTGATAATTAAAAAAAAAAAAAAACCAAACACAAGAACATTATAAAAGTATTAAACAGAGATATGGTCAGAGATTTTTTCCTATAACACCCCATTGCTCACCAACCAGCAACACCAAATCTGGGTCACCCTGGAAATCCATCGCGGCATATGGATACTTGACATAAACCATCTACTAATGGTTGAGCCACTCAAAGAAGGCATCAGAGAACGAAATATGTGAATGACTAGCATGTCTGGCCATGAGATCGACCCATCTCTGCATCTTTGGTTCTATCAGCACAAGCACTCTGAGTGAAATGTACTATGGTTGCATTAGTGGGACCTTCTCCAAGGCAAAAGTGATCAGAATAGAACCATCTCCAAAATTCTTGGATCTTCCATTCTTCACCTTGGTAAGCTATTCTTTTGTCACCGGAAGTACTGCATCGCACCAGTTGAATACCTTTGCTTCAAGGCATTCCAAGGCATACTGCATATAGGACCTGTTGGCTAACTGAAGAGCCGTGATTTGGCAAAAGATAAGCAAACTTTCCATGAAAAATCAATGCAAAAACTTTCGTCCTTGCTCCCATCGCACCCCAGCTATGTACTGGGTGAGATGCATGCTGACTGGCCAATGGCCAGCCTACTATGCATTGCACCTTTCGATGTATACTAGGTGCGATGGGGAGAGAACGAAATTTTCAAACCCCAGAGGCTCAGAAAAGCAGGAAAACATGCTCAGAATGAGAAAAGGAAAGAATGCAATTCAAGAGCTCAGGGTTAGCTCCTACCTGGTCCAGATGGCGCCAAAAATCGTGCACAAAATCTCTCGGAATCAACTGATGAAAATCAAGGGGGAAAGCACCTCCAGAGCTCCAACAATCCCAAATTTGAATGAAATGGTAAAATGAGAGGTAAAAACCACTTTCATGTTATTACTCACGTAATTTAAGGTAATTTTTTTATTCATTTTCAAGCATGTATGCACATTTCTAATCAGTTTGATGGAGCAATTGAACATGTAGTATGACCGTCAAGAGAACATAGTGTTAATGACGAATCGAATATCTCTGACCATTATCACAAGTAGTTTTACGTGAACTTCAAGCTCATTAAAAAATAAACCTAGCAATGAGCATATGTTCCACCAAAGTTTAAGCTCATTAAAAAATGAACCCACCTTCGGTAAGTAACCATTATGATCACATAATTATCAACTGTTGAACTTTGGTCGTGTTCTTACCATCACCTCCACTATTTTAGCCGATCATACGCCTCCATTTGATTGTTTACCCCTTTTGAGGAATAACTACAACGAGTGATTCTACTAGCCGTTTTCTTTACACTGCCATGACTGAAAAGCTCCAAACCTTACCTGGAACCAGCTGCTATTTGAAAACATCACTCGTTCCTCAAAAAATGAGTCTCCTTTAGGCTCTTTTCATCTGACTCGTAAAATATGAAAATATTGCCGAGCAATTGCCCTCTCCGGCTCGTTAAAGTGATTGGAAGTGCCATCCCTCCTCTAGATTTTAATCCTTTTGGACCTGAGGGATCATTACACAAAAATATCGAGAGCTTGTCTTCTTCGGCTCGTTAAAACTATTGAAAAGTCATCCCTTTCGTATTATTTTATACCTTTTCGGACTTAAGGGATTATATTACGAAAAAGGATTACTGGAGTTTCCTTTCCATCTCTTTTCAGACTCTCAAAAATTGAAAAGGACCGAGTTATTTTTGTCATTAAACTTGTTAAAACAATAGTGACAAACTTGTCCATGCAGAGAAGAGCAAGTTTCACTGTCACTAGGCTCGTTAAAACATAGCAACGGGTTTTCTTGAAGGGAAAATTATAGAACAAGCACATGTTATCCTCCTCAAGCTTGACAAAAATAAAGAGGTACTGGTTAGAAATGACTGGGGAAAAATTGGGAAGAAAACTTAAAGAAACTTTATTGGTAGCAGGTCGCTCTTGAACATGACACTTTCACTCCATCACCATGATTGAGTTAGGTTGGGTTATTCCGTTCGCTGGTCATATCACTATTGGTCCTCTGTACCATCCAGTTTTTGGGTTAATGCTACCAATCCATTTCAGTGTCACCGATATGTTCAAGAGAAGTCGCTCAAAGAATTCACCAACCCAGCTTATGTCTCATCCACTGCAATATCTTCATGCTTCATTCTTTCATGATCGCCACCCTAAACCTTGTATCATCAGATCGTTTTCACCTCCAAAAAATCATTTTCTCCATTTCATGTCGTAGATGTGGGATTCATTAAGGCCCTCCTATGATGGGTCACTTCTTGTCAACATCAGCTCATTATCCAAGAAGTTGACTTAGGAACAACCCTTTCATTACTTTGAAGCCTGCATGCCTCAATGGCAAGTTTCTCACTTCCGGCGATAGGTTTACATCAATGGCCTTCGAACGAAATATTTTACATGGTGTTTGACATCGACTCAGGTATTCACACCACGTGAATTGTACTACCGTACCCTGAGGGTCATTATCATTATCGGTGATTCCTCTCACGCCTGTTAACAGCTTACATCATTGGCTGGTAATTAGGCGATGTCTTTCCATGTTCGACATCAGAACATCTTTTCACATGGATCAACTTGTACTTCGGGAGAAGATTGAATGAGTTTGAAGACCCCGGATCTAGTTTCATCCATTTGGGCTATGATTATTCAGGGAAAATGAAGACATCAAATGTACATCATTGCTGCACAGAATCATCAATCTGCCACAAATCAGATGGTTTTCTGTCCTTATGTACATGAAAATGAATTTATAAAGTTGAGCATGGAATTCCCCGCCTCAGCCAGATCATGAAAATATCAGGAAATAATGTATTGTTTTTGTTATTTACAAGTCACCTTCCAGTTTGAAAAACCTCAGATCCTCAATGATAAAGCATTTCACCCGACATCAGAAGAATTTACGACCTCATGCTTTAGGGGGCAACTATTATAGACATATTTGGGCACTGCAACCCCAATCGCATATGTCCATAATACCAAGGGCTTCTACGTCCCTAAAAGTGTTGTTTCATACCCTAAAGGAGCAAGGTCAGCTGATTACATCATCTCCCAGAAGTTCTTCATGAAAAACTACTTAGAACTGGTCAAAACTGGACCATATAGACTGCTCAGTGCTAAGGGTACGATGCATTTCACCTGCTACATGCAAAAAGTGTGATGCATACTGGAACGCCCTTTTGTAGGGTACGATGAGTGAGAGCAGACATATGGTAGAGGCAGTTGGCTAGGTGGAAACCTAGAGAATCTTCTAGAAACTGCCCATTTGACACTTACCTCTCTGAATTCGCCCATATATGAGTAAGAGATCATGAAATCTCCAAGTGGAACCAAGAACTATCAAAGAGATGACACTAATCAAAATCCCAGAAGCTGATTCACCCCTGGATCCCTCATTCTAGAGATCCAGAGGCTGGAATTTTGTATTTTGTAAGGAAGTGCTCTTGGTTTCTTTATGCAACATTGTATTGTTGGGTGATCTAAGATTTTCATGAGGTGAAGAGGACTTTCATGCTAGGAGGATGGCGTTGGGTCAGACCAATGGGTTGTAATCATCTCTTCTACTACTTCTATCAATAAAGCCATTTGAGTTTTCCTCCATATTCTTGTGTATCTTTGAATCTTGTATTTGTGTATGCATTTATATGGTTAATATACATCTGATCCTATATTGTTTATTGTTACAGATCTCTATGCTTTGATGGTATTATGCTTCTTTGACTCTACAGGTGTTCTTTGAAGAGGGACAAGTGAGGAAAGAGTGGTGAAGTTCTATCAAAGGGGAAAGGAAACAAGCAAGGAGCCAAGCAAAAGACTGAGGTTGGTACTCTCTGCTTCTTTCTCATTTATCTCTCATAAAGGAAAACACAAAGTGACTTTAGTTTGTTTATTTCTAAGATAGCTAACCATCTTAGTGGGACTAGCAGCTCTGAATGGACACTAGTTTTCCCGATAACAATCACAGAGAGCACTAGCAGTAGCAAAAGTGGTAGCAAAGGCAAGCATACTAGTGCGTGACAAAGGTAAGAGGAAGATTTGCAATCACATGGAGGAGGAGCAAAGCTAAAAGTTCCAAGTAGATCTACCTGTAGAGAAAGAATCTATGACTATAGAGGTAAAGAGGCAGCAACGTGACAAGAAAATTGCATGAAGGTAGAAGGACAAGAAGAGAATGAAAGAAGCAAAGAGGGAGTTGCATGAGCTGAGGGAGCAACTCCGAAAGGAAAAAGAGCTGTGCAAACAAGAGATGGAAGAGAAATAGCAATAGATACAATAGGGGTCACAACATGTGCAAATAGACGAAGAAGCACATGTAAAAGTAACTGACAGGGTGAACCATCGCAAGGGAAAGACTTCGCTCACGAGATAGAACAAGCACATCGACAGCTAGATGCAAAGATGGAGCAGTAGGAGTTGGAACAGGAAACCAACCTCATGCCTCACCACGAGGAGGTCAACTCACCTACTTCAATGCATCCAAATGATGAGAAAGTCTTCAATGACCAATGAGGCACTGAGATCCTTAGTGATCAGTTGGAAGAAGAGATGCACAACATCTCGTTTGATGAATCCCAACATAGAGTTGTGCAGTCTCACAGAGTGTCAGCTCTAGAGGATCATACATCTCTTGCGCAAGTGGAGTAACATGTGATCATGAATGATGTGCGCAAACATCCATTTGCCATGGTCGATGCGACCAAAGTGTATGCCAAAGCCACTAGCTCAAGTTTTCGCTTCTTAATAGCTGAGAATGAGCGAATGGAAAAGGAACTACAAACGACCAAACAAGGAGGAGACTTTGTGACAATGTCTTCCCGAGCTAAACTGAAGAAGGAAATAATAGATGAAGTATTGTCCCTTGACACAATTAGGTAGGAATTGTACTCCAAGTTTGGTACCATGCACAAGGCAGTCATCCATCTCAATGGATGGCAACAGTGATGTGCTAGAAGAGCACGTATCTTGATGAACTTTCATGCTGCAGTTGATGACATGAAAACATGGATGATGAAGTATAAGGGAGCCCCACTTCACTTGCCTAATATGATGAGGGTCAATGTGGTCGAGTTGAAAGCACGTATTTGGAGTTAGGTCCCAAATTATGAAGAACTCTCACAGTGCATCACTAGCATACAGGCTTCCCATGCACGAGTATTCAAAAGTGTGGATGTTGTGGTATGCACACATGCGATTCGATCACTTGGAACTCTCACCCAGGTGGAGAAAAAGAAACAGGTCCTACTCGAGCTTGAATCATACTTCGATGAGTTGATGTGCATTGCCACCAGCCCAAACTTTACCATCAGTGTAGACATCATGCACAAGTATGTTGCTGATTTGGCAACCTTGAAGACAATGATGTGCATGCTTTCAAATGAGTTGGACAAAGGAGCCCGAGTAGTATAGCCAGATGCTATGGAGGCAAGGGTTAGGTTATAGACAGATGTCACCACGGAACACATGGACACCATCAAGGACTACAGATCTTGGCATCAGTATTTTACTATCAAGCAACATGAAGATGCTGAGGAGTTGGACTTACATGGTTGTCTAAGTCAATGTGATGCCTAGTTTGGCTTGCACAAGCCAGTTATGTTCACATGGGTACATGTGCATCGTAATTTTAAGTCATGTCAAGTGTAAGTGAAGTGTCAATAGTGGATGTAATAGTCATAGAGTAGGTGAAGAGTCATGTCGGTAGTTGAACAATCACAAAAGGGAACGTCAGCTATAAATAGTCCCTCATAATTCATTGTATGGGATTTTTGTTTGCTAAGCTTTCGATAAGACTATGTTGGAGGGAGCTTGGAGAGTATTGTAATGCGCCTTGGCTTCTCCAGTGCACGAAGCTAGTACATCTCTTTCAAGGAGCAGGTAGATGTCGCTGTAAAATTCCACTATTGGGGCTAGCGGGTTTACATAGATGTATTGTTTGATTGGAACTTACACTTCTTTATATAATAAGAGCCAACACATTTTCATACATATGTTGTTATTGTAGTTCGACTGTTCCAGTTGCCCTAGAAATGTATGTTGTTTAAATTATGTAGTTGTGTATGAACTATTTTGTATGCAATTATATGAATCTTATTGTAGATGTGTTGTTGTTTTAACGATCACTTTGGACTTCCAACTGACTCGCTTTCCATCTTGTGATGTATCTTCACTTGTGTGTTCTCGTCCCAACTAAGTACTATTACAGGTTTCCAAGGGGCGCACTCATCTCAACCCACCTATGTTAGAACCTCTCATGCACCTTCCTTGACTCACTCTAGTGGTCACACCATTGCTACCAATAGAGTTATCTTACTTGCCTCTATGTGAAGTCAAGGCATTAGCATATGACCCACTGCTGGGACTCCTACACTAAATGGTATGTGGTCTAATTGGGACTTCTTACCAGGGATATCCCCTTTGACATGTTGGAGGGTCCAACATAGTCAACACCAGTATGCAATTGTGAATTTGTTCATCACCTGACCAACATTTTCTAGGTATACCGAAGTTGATGAAGTGTACAGAAAATTAATGAAGATGAATATCCCAAGTGAACAACATTGGGATAAACTATGTGAATTAATAGAGGAAATAGTAAATTTAGCAGCATAACTTAGCTTCACAATGCATGCAATTTTTCAGCACTAGGAATCTAGTTGTTCATTCATTTCAGTGCCACCACTTTAGACAGTTCAATTTTCCTCATTTCATTGTAATCAGTTAGCTTAATTTAGTCCTATCATTTTGTAGATGCATCCTTGTCATCTTGACAGGATATTTTTGTAATTTAGTTATAAATACTTCAATTGTTGAAGTACTACAGGTTGGTTTTTGTATGAAGAAACACTGTTTTATACCTTTTGTTGAAGCATCGACTGATTTTCAAAAGTAATACAGAGGGTCTTTCACAGGATTCATGTGTCAAATTGGTGGTGAAGTACATCTATCTATTATATGTGTTTATTTTCTCTTTGTTTATAGCATGATTGTTTTCTAATAATATGAATTATTCAATAGATATGTAAAGGGAAAAATTTGTTTAAATCTACAATTTATACCTAGCTACCGATAATTTTTATGTTTTCTTCTGATATTTGAATATAGAATTTAGGTAACAATGCTCTATATTGTAAAATGAACCTTGCTCTGTTCTTCTTCTCCATTTCACAGAATTTAAAAAATCTAGTTTGTTTGGCTACCTTGCCTTGCAAGATCTATCTATATATACTCAAGTTAATCAATATTTTGTGTATCAGACTCCATAGACCAATGAAAATCTAAGTTATTAATCAACCACTCAAATACAAATCAAACCCCGAACTTCATAACTAGCCTAATATTCTATAAAACAAAGTTAAATCTTATAGAGAGTGCCCTCTTTGAAGCTGGCAAGGCTAGATCCTAGCTTCAAAAGTTGGTTTGTGGTTACCTTGGTGATTTTCTTCCGCAACCTCAGAAAATTGCTGAGTGCTAACAACTTCTACTACAATAATGTGGTTTAACTATTGTGATAAACCTAGAAAACATAACATTGTTGCATATTTTATTTGAATAATAACTTTTTCTATAGAGGATTAAGAAGTGGTGGATGATAGGCTCTTTGTAAATCATATGTTTTCCATATCACTCTTATGTCCATAGTTTAATGATATAGCTAATTTCCTAGTTGTTGGTTAGTTTCCTCCTCGCTTACCATCATAAGAGAAAAGAAAGATCATAAGGAAAAGTTCCTTTTAAACTTAGATTAGGAATAACTACTTCAAGTTGTGGCCTAATCAAATCTTGGAAGATGTGTGAGGGGGGATGAGATTTTTGAAATTCTCTCAGCATGTCATGATGGACCCTTTGGGGGAAATGTTTCTCCTAAGAGGACAACATATAATATTTTTCAAGTAGGATACTATTGGCCAACCTTTCAAAAAGATTCCCGGAGATATGAAACACAATGTGATGCATGCTATAGGATGGGGAAAACTACCTATAACGATGATATGTCTCTACTACCTAAGATATTTTTGAGCCATTTGAGAAGTGTGGCATTGATTTCATAAGCCCTATTGATCCTCCATTTGAACAAAAGAGGTATATTATTGTGTGCACTAGCTACCTGACTAAATGGGTGAGGTGAAGGCAGTAAAAGTAGAAATCAAATAAAAGGTGGATTAATTATTTCAGGAAAACAAATTTTATAAGTTTGGAATTCACAAGAAAATTGGAGAAAGAACACAACTCCCATTTTATTTTTAGTCTAATAGAGTGAATCATGAGGAAACATCATATATGACACAGGAAGTATATGCCATCTTACCCTCAAGAAAATGATCAAGAGGAGGTGACTAATAGAGAATTAGAAAGCACTATAATTATGGTAGTTAATAGTAGCGATAAGGAATGGGAAGAAAGTGTTATTGAGGCCTCCTAGACATACAACACCACTTGAAAGAGCATTACTAGGTTCAACCCCTTTGAGATGGCATATCGAAATAAGGCCTTATTTCCTATTGAGTTTGAATACAACACATTAAGAATGTAAGCACAATGTTGGGTCCCTATAATACTAGTGATTACCTCATTACTATTGTAGTTGTACCCCTTATTAATATTGTTGTGCCCCTATTGTCCCATATTGTTATTATTGTGCCCCATAGAATCCCTCTATTGCTATTTTTGTGGCTTTATGTTATTATTGTTAGGTCGGCTGGGTTATATTGTGACTCCTTAGTACTCCTATATATAGAAAGGAGGTTTTATCATTTGAATCATCCAAGAATTGTTCATTTATGTAATGTAAAGGAGGTTTCCCCCTCAAAGAGGCTGAATTCTCAGGCATGGATCTGTTTTTTCTATGTTTTCTTGAGCTGGTTTCATAACATTTGGTATCAGAGCTTTGGATTCTAGGGTTTCGCTGCTCCAAACAGGTCATCGTGGAATTTTCGCTATAAATTTTTTTTCTGCGCTATTTCAGAAGCTAAAAAAAACACCCATTTGAGAAGACATTGCACTAAATCTCAGGTCCGAATTTCAGAGCTTTTCGCGCTATATTTTCAGAGATATGAACTGAAGAAGTTTGTCTTTTTGTAGAATCCCGAATTACATTCAAAACACGTGACCTGGGGAAAATTGTCATAACTTTCTCTCTGAGCATCAGATTGAAATTTAATAAGAAGTTACATAAAGAGGACTGACTGTAGTTTCTTGTATATATTTTGTAGAGCCAAAGGTCAAAACAGGGACATGTGGCACGTCGTATAAGTTTGCTCTACTGAATTAGTCTATAATCAGGTCACTGTGGGAGATTTGGCATAACTCTTCATTGGAGAATCCAATTGGGGTCTGACTAGTGGCATTGGAAAGAGGACACAGAGGGTACCACAGGTCACAATTTCAGAACTGGATGATCTGAAATTACAGAGATACATCAGAGGCAATATTGAGCTCCTACAAAGTGAAAAAAAGTTTGTGTATATTGTTTTAAATGTTTGCTTAAGCTTGGTTTGAAAAATTATTTTGAAGGAATTCAAAGGGCATAGTAAAGCATTATTATTAGTAATTGATGCCCCCAAAGAAATAAAATGGAAACATCTTAGTAGTAGGCGACCTGAAAGCTCTAGCATGACTCATGAAGAAGAGGAAGAAATGCAACATGATATATCAAAATTACGAGACCAAGTGCAACAAGTTTCACTTGCACAAAAAGGTGTCGAAGCTAAGATGAATGACGTGGAAGCTAAGATGGATGATCTGAAGATAGATATGAAGATAGAGATGGAAGAATTGAAGATAAATATGAATAAGTTTCTATAAGAAAGTGTCACTAAGGGTGAAAGGGTAGTAAAGGAAACTCATGATGAGAACAAAAGAAATGTTAATTATGATTCCATAGACTCTAGTGTTGGATCGAAGACCCACCATATTCCAAAAATCGATATGAGCAAGTTTGATGGCAAGGATCCTGCAACATGGATATTACAGATGGAGCAAATTTTCGATCTCAATAATGTGCAAAACACATAAGGTACGTATGACAACTTTATATTTGGAACCAAATCAGTTTGTATGGTATCAATGGCTTTGCTCTCATGAACAATTTATCACTTAGGCATTTTACGAAGAATTGATAGCACATTATGAGGATACAAAAATCAACACTTTTTTTAGCCAATTGATAAGTCTCAAACAAACGGGTTCAATAATGGAGCACATTGAGGAGTTCCAAAAATTGAACATAAGGGTAAAAGATATTCCAGAGGAGCATAGGATTGATGTGTTCATAGGGTCTTTAAAGGATAATATCCAACATGATGTTTGCCTTTGGGACCTGATTCATTAGAGAAGGCATTCAGGTTAGCAAGAAAAATGGAAAGCAAAATTATGGCAACCAGGAAGCATACCACTCACAACTATAAAGACAGAAGTGTTGTTGCTCCTAGTCTTCCCCAACCTATAAGGTTGACACCACAACAATTGGAAGAAAAAAGAGCAAAAGGG